>JAGDQP010008927.1:32976-61056 GCA_022664845.1 Lepisma saccharinum | reverse complement strand
GCACTTCCTGTTTTGGCACCCTATATGCAATATGTCCATATTTTTTTCTATATATTCCATGTTAATTTCTCTGGTATTTTTCCCTGGGACGCAATAGTGACCGCAACATGAAACTTTTATGGTGGGTGCCGTGGGGTGTCTAGATTGTTGTTCCATTTTCATTTTGTTGAATTTAGGTGGGGCACTTCCTGTTTCGGCACCTTATATGCAAAATGTCTATATTTTCTTATTATATGTTTTCGTTTTCCGGCAGGTGACTTTAGCCGTTAATTGCTACTATCCAAATTTTCTTTAATTGTAAATGTATGTAATTGTCAAAAAACTGCTAAAATCACCCTAAATATCATTAGTGATTTTTTTTTTTTGTACTTGCATCCCTGCTATATTTTCGTTTCGTTTCTAGCAATTAATTGCTAGAGTCACCCGCGTCTCCTAAATACGTTTCTGGTTGCATATGCAGCGGGAAATCTACAACTGTGCTAAATTTCGATTAGAACTATTTCAAATTAGTTCAAATAAATTTAAGTAATTACTACTGTCTTAGGTAGGATCAAATTACAGTAGCCGTCTCACAGAAAGAGAGAGGTTTCTATTAAATTGGACTACGACGCAGGAGGAAAGAGTTGTTTTAGTTATTGAATTGATGTATTGGTATATATGGCTCCATTTGAGATAAAGTATGGAACATGATGTGTCAAGGAGTCGGCGAGGGCCTAAGTTGAAGTACCAATCAGATAATACGTTATTAGAAAATAATAAAGGTAACCGGTAAAAATAATTATCATTTTTCGAATTCCGTTTCACTTTTGAGAGACAGAGATTCAAACTTTATATTTGGTTAGAAACCAGGAGCGGAATTTAAGAACCAAACTTCGCAGATGAATTCCTAATAGCAAAACAAGAATAAAATATAACTTTGTCATTTTTCGAATTTAGAACTATTTCGGGATCCAGGAATTTCAATTTGGGAACAAATATCATTTTAAAATGGTAAATAGGAGGAATATTTTCAAATCAAGCAAAAATATGCATACATGTGAAATGTAGTTTGGTGAATAGAAGTTAAAATGTAATGTCATCGGGTTATCAATGTTGACAATTTCGATCTCTTTGAAGTTGGTATAAAAATTTCTGCTTTCGGCGCACACTTCTCGCTAGTCCCTTGTTAATTCGAGATATTGAGGAGATACTGATTACAAATAAGTGATTGAAGTGCATGATATAAGCCACAACATAGAAAATCGTTATGACATGAACGTCATACATGAGGGGATGAAGGTGAAAGCGGTCCTATTTCATAAACGGTCTTCACTCTGCACTTTTTGGTTTGCAGAAATTTAAGAGTTGAGTATAAACGTGTTTCATGAATTTTTCTAAAAGTTTTTCGAAAGTGTGTGATATGAAAATATTTTCCGCACTTCACTTTTAAAAGTTTGAGCAACTAACTTTTATTAAATTTGTGCAAATTGAAAAGTGCAAAGTGAAGACCGTTCATTAAATAGGGCCCAGGAACATTTCCTCTATGTACCCGCTAAGTGAATTATTGGGAATAAATTTATCATATTTTCCCTTATATTCCTCAGATTTATCATGAAATATAACACTGGCATCCCGCAAAATTGATATCTATAAATACATTAGGCTGATCCAAAAAAATCGAAACTTTTTCTGAAATTATTATTTTTTAAATAATGCTGTTAGAAAATAATGTTCTCTTCAATGGGTAGGGGCACGCGCCCCTTCTCCCTCTCTGAAATCGACACTGGTCAGGGTGGGGTTCAAGCTACGCTAATGAGCTTATCTACTATTCCATTTAATTTATTATAAAATAAACAAGAGATAATTAACTAATCATAGTAGAAATGAGGCATATCTGGCGAAAATGGTTCATTTGTTCATATAATTATATTCCCCAGTATTTATTAACATTTTTTCGAGTATGAAAAGATCCCAAGAGAAGCCAAAGTATCAGTCTTGTAGGAAATTCTCCTGTTTTGTCTATTTGCTTTGACATTTCTTCCTATGATGAACCGTTTCCGAGATAATCGTGGAAAAATCGGCGGAAGGCATCAGTCGATCTGCCATTTTTCAAGATGGTGGACTTAGCAGAAGTCAGAGCCGGCCACGTGGAAGCGAGTAGTGGTGAATTACCCAATGACTGTTGATAATATATTTTCTTCATCCCACACCAACGGGCGGGTACTTTTGCTAGTATTATTGTATCTAGAATTTATTATAAGAAGAAGATATGAAATATCTAGCATGAATTGTCATCCCGGTTACGATCCCCATGAGCTCATGAAGTTTTCATAATGTCAGTGATAAGGATTATTTTTTTTAATGCAAAGACATAAAGTACGCGTATTGTTGGCTTTTGTCGAATTATATGCTATGACGGCGTTTAGGTTTATACGTTCTAACGTCTTTGCTTTGATTGTTCGGACTATTATACGATCTGACAGTAATACGTTTTGGTGTTATACGTTGAAATGCATTTTGAATTATACCAAGATTGAAGCTGGCAACAATGTGGTGCAGATAGAATGCACACCGGTCGCTAGGTGCCACTACCATTCAATCATCGTTGCCATCTACTCTTCATTTAATAGTTGTTCCATGATTATACGTTCTGACGTTTTTTCGATTATACGTTCTGACGTTTCTTCGAGTTATACGTTCTGACGGTTATACGTTTTGACGTTTCAGTGTTTATACGATTTGTCGCATTTTATATACGTTCTGACGTTTCTTCAAGTTATACGTTCTGACGGTTATACGTTCTGACCTGTACCCGATAATATTAGTATAAAATATTAAATACACTTACTACTTGTGCTAGAATTTGCAGATAATGGCTCTTTTTCACGTTATTTGTTCATCTTGAAAGGTGTCTGGTGCTTTTCTCCCAGAATTCTAATAGTCATTGAATGAATTAAACCAGAATCAGCTGATGATTACATTCTGTAAGAAATGCAAAACTATTTCTGTAATCTTATTGTTTGGAAATAGAAATTATAAATTTTAAGAATTTAATTGCATAGTCTATCACGGAAAAGGAAGTTAATATGATGCTAGGTGGGAAAGAATCCCGCTTGTTCTGTTTAAGATTTTCCCATTTCGTTTAAAAAATTTTTGAGACACCGAAAGAGAAAAACGACGGCATTTGCTTGAAGTTTCGGCTTGTTGGTGGTTGTGACTAAAGCCCTAAAACCCAAATAGTCACGTTCTTTAACAATCATATTTTCCCAGCAGTTTACAAGGTCTTGTATGGTTCAAAGAGGAAAAGCTAGAAGAATCTTGGTGAAAATGACTTGTCTGATATCGATAGTAGATGAAAAAGAATTTAACCTTGCTGCTATCTTTATGAATGACATTACTGATCCCTACATACGTGTTCGCCAATACAAGCAATATATACGAAACTGTGGGAAATGCACGTGATTGTTTTCTACATGGTCACTGCGTTCCTGCAAGATTATAGATAGTCTCACTGTAATATCTAATAGCAATGTACACAAGTTTTGAGTGAGGATTTCGGAGCACGAAAAGTTTGCACACACCTCGTACTGCACACTCTGATAGTTTATCGTAAATTACAAGAATGCAGCACCACAAAAACATGGTAAGAGAGGCTCATAATGATTCTTTGACAAGAAAATGTATCCCAGGGCTGGAACAAACTTCGTCAATTTGATTCACTATGATTTCTGGTTGTTCCTAGCAAACATTTAATAATTGTTTATTGGTCCATTGCAATTTTCCTTCGAAACTCAGTCACGTACTGCTACTTTTAACTTCAAAACAAATTACGTCTTGTAGTTATTTATGGGTGGTCACAGTTAAAAGATCAAAGGGATGGAGTGGCAGGATTTTAAAAAAAAGTTGTAAGAAACTCTAAACACACTGTATATATTCTAGAAACCAACATTTTTATTTAATGTTTTATTCCTTCAAATAAAGGTATAGTACATTTAATGTAATCAATTTGCGTACGAATCTGAGAAGGAGAATAAAATATATACAAATACATTCATTTGCAACACTTCAGCCTGAGACAAATTTTCTTAAAGGTCTTACAAATTGAACTCGAATTTAAAATTTACCATACTTCCAACACAGTACTTTTAAGAAAGAAAATTTAAAAATTAAAAAAAAAGCTCTTACTCTCACTATAGGGAAGTTTTTCGGTTCGAACAGGATTATTTTTTATCTAAAACATGTCAAGAAATAGTAACAAATGGTTCATGGATTCTCCTGGGGTAAAAAATTTCGGATGTAAACTAGTCCCTCATTCGGATCTCCGGGCTGGGACTGCTTCAGGGGGCTCCAAGAACAGGATTAAGAAAGACCTTAGAATAGGAACGTGGAACGTACGAACACTATACCAACCAGGCGCTCTTCAGGTGGTGGTACGCGAGACCGAGAAGTACCAGCTAGACGTATTAGCGATACAAGAAGTTCGGTGGGAGGATCAAGATAGCATCCGACAGGGCAAGTACACTTTCTAATACGGTGGAACACAGTCTCACAATTTCGGAACAGGATTCCTAATTAAGAACAGTATCCTTCAGGCGGTTCAGAATACAGAGTTCGTAAACGAAAGACTATCGTATTTTACGATACGTACTCGATGGGGCAACACAGTTTTATTAAACGTCTATGCAACGACCAAGGTGGCTACTGATAACAACAAAGATATACTCTACGATGAGCTAGAAAGGCTGTTTGACCGATTACCGAAGTATAATTCGAAAATTGTGTTGGGTGATTTCAATGCAAAGGTAGGGAGGGAAGAAAAATATAGACCTACTATAGGCAGCTACAGCCTTCACGAAGAGATCAATAACAATGGAGACTGATAACTTTCGCGATTTCGAAAAACTTACTGGTAAAGAGCACGTACTTTCAACGCAAAGACATATACAAATAAACATGGGTATTTCCGGACGGCAAAACACTCAACCAGATCGATCACGTATTAGTAGACAGACGAAGACACACCAACCTAATGGATGTTAGGTCGTACAGAGGAGCTGAAGGTGACACCGACCATAAATTACTTATCACAAAAGTAAGGGTAAAGCTATGCATCGTGAACAGAGAAAGCAAGGTGTCAAAGCAACTGAAATTCGAAGTGAAACGATTAAATAATCCGACCATAAAAGCAGATTACCAACTCGAACTCTCAAATTCGAAATCCTAGCCGACTCGAGTAACAATAATGATGATGATAATAATAAAATTGATGTAAGTAAAATGTGGGAGGCAATTCGTGAAACACGTAAGAGCGCAGCGAAGAAACGTGTAGGTGAGAAGAAACAACAGGAAAACAAACCTTGGTTTGATGAAGAACGCCTTAAGCTTCGTGAGGAACGAAAACAAGCAAGGCAACGATGTCTAAGTAATAAAAGCTAAGCATATATCAACCACTACAGTAACGCGAAACGAAACGCCACACTCGGGTTCAGAAACAAAAAGCGAGAATATCTGACGCAGAAGATTCAGGAGATAGAGGAAAACTTCAAGACAAATAACATACGAGATCTATACAAAGGGGTAAACTCGTTAAGAAAAGGTTAGCAGCCGAGGTTAGGAATGATTAGAAATGAACGTGGAGATCTTCAGGCGGATCCGACTTAAAATTGTCGATGTGTGGAAAAGTTATTTCGACAAACTTCTTAATGTACACAACGGGAAGGAAACATAGGAATTTGAAATCCATACCGCAGAACCGTAAATTCCCGAACCTAGCGAGATCGAGATCGAAATGTCGGTAAAGAAATTGAACAATTTCAAATCACCAGGAATAGACAATATTCCATCCGAATTAATTAAAGCAGGAGGAACAGCACCAATCAAGGAACCACATAAATTGATAACTGCTATATGGAAAAAGGAGGAGCTCCCAAAGGAATGGAAAACCTCAATAATAGTTCCGATTTAATAGGCGATAAATCGGACTGTAATAATTAAAGCGGAATCTCGTTACTTCCAACCTGTTACAAGGTATTAAGCAATATTCTGTTAACACGCCTAAGTGTATACGTAGATGAAATAATTGGAGATCACCAATGCGGATTTAGAATAGTTAGATCCACGTTGGACCAGAGTTTCGCCTTGAGACAAATATTGGAGAAGAAATGGGAATACAATGGGACGGTTCATCAGTTATTCATTGATTTTAAGAAAGCGTATGATTCTGTCAAAAGGGAAAAGTTACACAGTATCCTGATACGATTTGGATTTCCGAAAAAAAATGGTTCAACTAGTCACACCAACCCCATAAGCAGAGTACGGATAGGTAATAATGTGTCAGATAGTTTTAAGATTCGCAACGGATTGAAACAAGGTGATGCCTTGTCCTCGCTACTGTTTAACTTTGCGTTAGAATATGCGATTTAAAAAATTAAAGGGGTGAAAAAGGGACTGTCATTGAATGGTTTGAATCAACTGTTTGTATACGCGGATGATGTAGATTTAATAGGGGACGATATAGATGCACTACAAAGCAACACCGATGTTTTAGTAGAAGCGTGCGATGAGATATTTCTACAGGGAAACATAGAGAAAACAAAATACATGATAACAAGTCGAAACACAGGGAATGAAGGAAATAAAAACATAAGAATTAGGGATGAGGTAATAGAGAAAGTAAACAAATTTAAATACTTGGGAGTATGAGTAACAAGCAAAATGAGGCCACGGAAGAAATAAAAAGTAGCTTAGTATCGGGGAACGCATGTTTCTATTCAGTCCAAAAACGTCTAACATCGCGATTAATATCAAGGATACTGAAATTGAAAATATACAGAACGGTTATTCTGCCGGTAATATTTTACGGTTGCGAGAGTTGGAGTACGACCCTGGCAGATGAACATAAATTACATGTATTTGAAAATAAGGTTTTAAGAAACATATACGAGCCGAAACGGGACGAGATGACTGGAGAGTGGAGGAGAGTGCATAATGAAGAACTCCACGGACTGTACAATTCTCCAGATGTAAAAATAATGAAATCGCGGCGACTAAGGTGGGCAGGCCATGTAGCTCGGATGGGGGAGAAACGAAGATTATATTATATCCTGGTTGGAAGGCCCGATGTAAAGATGCCATTGGGAAGACCGAGACGTCGTTCGGAGAACAATATTAGAAGAAATCTTCGAGAAGTAGGTGTTTGTGATGAAAATTGGCTTGATATTGCCCAGGATAGAATCCAATGGCGAACGTTTGTTACTACGGCGATGAACTTGCGAGTTCCATAAGCCATAGAGTTAGTTAATTAGTTATGACTCCGTATATATATTCTTACCTCGATGCTGATAATGCCTGCAAAGTATTTCGACCGTGTAAGGTTGCGTTTTCCGCTGGATGACGTTAAAGTTTGGAGAAAGTGCGAGACAGCCGCTGCAATGGATCCCGCAGTTTCAATTTAAACAGGCATTTATTACTCAAAATACCTACTTGAACATATTTGATAGTGCGACAAAGACTGCAAAGACCACTCTACTGTGTAACAAATAGTTTGGCAGATAAAGGCAAGTACTTGTCCTCACAAATGTCAGTGATGGTTTTCCACAAAGTTAGTAAAACAAAAGGGAAAATCACAACAGACACACAGGGAAAAAGACACATCAGGGCAACCTTCGAAAGCACACTCCATGTGCGCGATGTCAAATGCACCGTCAAGCATGCACCCAAAAGTTGATTTCTGGGGCGTCCAGCGCTTTCGAGAGGGAGTCCGAGGTCTGTCTGGGTGTGAAATTTGCGTGAAATGCATGTAATTTTGCCAAAAATGATACTAATCTCACAAAAATCTTAATTTCGGAGGGTGGGTTCCGGACCCGCAGGACCCACTCTCTACTTACGTCCCTATCCTTAACTGTTAGCAACTTCAAGGGTGTAAAATATAGTGGCATTTGACACCATGTCCATGGAGTGTGATTTTCAAGGTTGCTCTGTGAGTCTAATTTGATTTTCGTTTTTGTTTTACACACTTTGTAGAAAAACCTCACTTCCATTTGTGAAGACAAATACTAGCCTATATCTACCAAACTATTTGTTACAAGATAGAGAGGCTTTGCAGATTTTGTCAGCACTGTCAGGTATGTTCATGTAGATATTTTGAGTAAAAATGCCTGTTCAAACCGAAACTGTGGGCGACATTGTAGCGGCTGCTCGGGCTGTCTCCCCTTTGTTCCAAACTTTAATGTCCTCTAGCGGACAAATGCCGTCTTACACGGTCGAATTATTTTGCTGGCATTATCAGCATCTAGGTACTAATATATATATAAGGGGCAATCAACTGAAACCCGTTCGTTCCATGTATTTATTGGTATAGTGTGTAGGAGGATATTGTTTGTTCAATAGTGTGTAATGGCTAATGCCCCTGTGTGTTGGGTGTAGGAATGTTGTTGATACGTGTTTCCGTTTTGCAAGTATAACGACTGAAAGATGGCGTTCAAGATCCCCAATCCGTCCAAACAGGACCAGCGTGCCGTCATCCAGTTTCTGAGTGCCGAAGGTTGTCAACCAGCTGAAGTGTTCCGGCGTATGAAAGACGTGTATGGTGATGCATGCGTCTCTAAAACAACAATGGTGGACTGGGCCAGAATGTTTCGGAAGGGACGTGAACAAACCACTGATTAACCCCGTCCTGGTCAAGCCCATGTTGTTGCCACAGAAGACACGCGTGAAAACGTGAATGCGGCTATAGCTGCGAATAGACGCATTAATATTCAATCTATAGCGAACGGGTTAAGCATGAGTTATGGTACTGCTCACAAAATTGTGAAAGATCTGGGGTATCATAAAGTGTGCGCGCAGTGGATCCCCACGGTGTTGACGGAGGACCAAAAGTTGGAGGGTATGGGTTGCGCCCTTGAACATTTATCCCTTTTACCATTTGGAAGGTAACGACTTCTTGCTGCGCATTGTTGCTGAGGATGAAAATTGGTGCCATCATTTTGAACCGAGTTCAAAGGCTTCCAGTATGCAGTGGAAACACCCCTCATCTCCACGTCCCAAAAAGTTCAAGACGCAACCGTCTGCGGGGAAAGTTATGGTGTCTGTGTTCTTTGATTGCCATGGACAATTATTGCTCGACTTCAAGGAACCAGGACAGTTTATCAACGCCGCACGCTACTGTCAGACCTTGACACAGTTACGGAGAGCCATCAAAAAGAAAAGGCCTGGTTTATTGACCGCTGGAGTCATTGTGTTGCATGACAACGCGCGTCCACACGTTGCAAACCAAGTGCAGGATTTGTTTCAACTATTCAAGTGCAAAATGTTGCGACACCCGCCCTACAGCCCTGACCTTTCACTTTGTGACTTTCACATCTTTGGGCCTCTAAAGAAGGCATTGAAAGGTCAGAGATTTCAGTCTGACGCTGAGGTTCAGGACGCTGTGCGTGATTGGTTTCATAGTCAGCCGTCCAAATTTTACATGGACGGCATTTGTAAGTTAGTGACACAGTGGGACAAGTGTCTCAACGCTCATGGTGACTTCTTCTGAACAATATTTTTACTGCACGCTAACCATAGACGCCTCTAGATAGTGTACAAGTTTCCGCTCGAAATAAAATTTATTTCATGAATTATGACCACTGAACGGATTTCAGTTGATTCCCTCGTATATATACGAAGTCTCATTTAAAAATGGTTGTTCGACCGAAGAACTTTCCTTGCGAGTATTGTATTTTCCCTTGTGAATAATCTTTTGTTTATGTCTGAGAAATAATTGTTATATATTAATAGTTTAATAAGTTAAACGTACCAAAATTATAATGTTTTTTACACTAAAACATTTGCATAACAGTCAACGTGGATATAGACAAAATCGTAGACATTGTAAGCTATTTTAAATGTAATTTTAAAATTTGAATAACAAGGGAAGTACCTTAAATTTGCTAGCGTAATCGTTCTGAATATCGGTGTATGGGTTGAGTTTGGTTCTAGAGTAAATATGGTCATAGTTGTTCAACTAGCGTTTTCGCATCTTTCGAGATAGCATGACAGGAATATTTATGTATGGATCCAAGAACAAAGGGGTGAGTTTGTACACAACATAACTTCGTTTAACATCGTGGCAGATGCTAGTAGTTCATGAAAACTTACGTAGGGTCATGTGAAAAGATGGGTGATATATGCATTTATTCCTGACATTAGAAATGGTGCACTGTTTCTTTAGAATTCGTGAACAGAGAGAAACGGCTCTTTGACGATGATGACGACAGTACGACGATGTGGAAGTACTTGTAATCAATAAATAATCTTTATCAGTGTTCGATTTGTACTCTTTGCAGAAAGGGGAAAACATTCTCAAAACACCTAGGAACCGGTATTTCACGCTCCTTCATATCCATACAATGGAACTATTTCCAGAAATAGAGTTGGGGAAGATTGTCTGAAGAAAGGAGGAAGCCTTCATGGTATAAATCGAACACTGCATAAAAATATAAGAGGCATCACATGACACTGTTTACACCTTGGACACAACAAAGACATTACTGTTATCACACAAAGCCAAATAATTTCCAGTATATTCAAACTTTGAGGATTGATGATGAATTACACTTTTCAGAGACGAACTAGATCACGATGAGATGAACTTGATGAGATCTCGATCTAGGGCTCGTATTTAACTTACATATCCATTACTATCACATGTCACGTATACTTATGAGCATATGTAATAGGCATCTAGTAAAATACTATTATTTATCAAATGAGAACATTAATTATTGCCTTGCCTATTGGGATGTCCTAGTTAATGTTACGAATTTGATGGAGCACTGATGAAGCTTATGTGTTGTAGTCTACCCACATTCGTCGCATATCTTCCAGTGAAGATGAAGTCCTCATTCTTTTATTGTGTTACTAGTGATTCCATTATTTTACATTACAATATTTTATACGATATGTTATCGCTTTAATTACAGTATTATTACATAAAAATTATTTCCTTATCATGAGTTGCTTGAAGTTTCCACCTGAAAAGATAAAGAAAACAAAAAAAAAAGCAGCAGAATATCGCTTCGGATATTTTGCTGGTTAGTAAGTCCTTACAGTCTAGGGGCTTAACTACGATCGGTTCAAATCCATTATTTAGATATCCAACCCTTAGATCCAATAAGAATTGTATCCTCATCACCAACAAGGGTGTTACTCCTTGAATCCGAAGAGGATGGTATCCTTACTTTCAGGAAGGGTCTGACATCTACAAAAGACTAAAACTAATTACAAACTATATAATGCGGCGTTCGAAAATGCAAGAATCTCCAACCTTATCTGGAACAAGGATGCGATTCTTGCTTGAGAGCCCTAGACCTTAACCTATCTTAGATCTATTAAAGCAGGAACTGCCTGCTCTAAAACTAGAGACTACTCACAGCGGTTATTGCATCTTCTTCTTTCTTCGTAAAACCTGCAAAAGAAAGAAAAAACACACACACAAATAAATTACTTACTGTGTACCTCGTTGATCAGCTATGCTCCATCGTGTATTCATCTGTAATAATAAAAAGAGTTTTCATGCTTTCAACATCGTAAATGGTTGAGAAGAGAAAGAACAATTTCGATACATAAGTGACAGAACGGTATGAATTTTGCGAGGGAAACTTGTAAAATAAATAAATATTTTTACAGGTTGAGGGAAATTTATCTGCTACAAGAGTAACTAAAGTTCCAACTACGGACTACTACAATGACATCTATAACCTAAACTCGTCTCAAAGTCTTAGAGATATCCTAGTTAGCACATGTTCAGGCAACAGAATGAGAAACAGACCTTCAATGTAGGTTGCAAATCTTTCACTCGTTTGATGGGAATTGGCAAGGAAAAGCGGTCCTTTTCGTAACTCTTAAACAACTGCATTGGAATTTTGTATTTTCCGTAATTCAAGAAGACAAGAGTAGTGATGTATGCCTCATTACAAAATATTATATTAATCCTCGTACTCTGTTTAATTTTACTTTTGAAGTCATTAGATGTATTGGAAGATTGAGGAAATGACGCAGGCTGAAATGCTGCTTACACGAAACCATCTTCAGAGTTTTTTTTTTCATTTTCTGTTACAGCTGACATATCGATATTCTGCCTTGAACTGGGGCAGATTGACTCTCGAGTTCCTTCTTCGGAGATAGAGTACGGATTAAAAAGAGACATGTGTACCATTACTGTATAAGTTCATACAATAATGTGTTAAATAAATTACAATAGAATGATGTAGCTGAAAATAACCCCTCTTCCCACATTCTTTGAATTTTGAAGGTTAATGATTGGTATCTACTGGGGAAAGCTTTATGACTCTACGGCCCTTCGGCAAAGTAAACCATTGGTTTTACGTTGCCTCCAAATGGATAAACATGCAATCCTAGAGACGGAACCTAGAGTTTAAAGTATGTTCTGTGCTATTACGTTCAATTTATTTGATTTTATTTATTTTCTTGGTTCGAGTCAATTTATAGGTCTAAGTTCTACTTACAAGTGACATCAAGGAAGACGGATTTGGGATGGGAAAAGAGTTTGGTACAGAAGTTGGCGAGGACCTAGTTTGAAGATATCATCCTGTATTCATCCTTCTGTGACTGATACAACCGTAGGAAATCTCTTTGATGATAGAAGGCCGCTGAGTGCGAGACAAAAGAATCTCCAACTGCGAAGCCAACACTCTGCTAACTGAGCCACGGCAATGTTTCAACCAGACATTGAACCCAGAACCCAACATTAAAAGACGAGAATTGAAACCACTCATCGACCGAGTAAAATTAATTGTTAATTGTCAAGATTCCTGCTCTTTGCTAACCGTGAAACTTTTTTTTTTGTTTATGAAGAGATACTAGTAATATTTCATTCATATGATACAAAATATTTTTACATTAAAAAGTTTGCGCTTTTGTATCAATCAGAACAGATTGCCATTCAGTGTATTTTAATTCAATGTACTTATGGCTATTGTTATCAACTGGTCGTTAGAGTCAAGTGAAAATCTAACAGAAGAATTGACCAAGAAGCGTCCTCTGTACTCAACGTCCTTGAATTAGTAAAAATTCAGTTTTACTGAAGTTTGTTTGGTTCTAATCCAGGGATTCTGCTAGAGCCTCTTTCTCTCCAATGGGGGTACGTTATCCCTCAGCCCCCCACAACTTTATTTGTTTACGTTACAGACGATAGAAACTCGGCAAAACTCTACTTATATTCTTCTAAAAGTGAAATTCTTGGCAGATTGCCTGTACTAATGCAATTCTGTTCTCATTAAATCTCTCAAAACGTGATTTCGATGTCACTTGGATATGAACAAGCAATATGTAAAGGAATTTGAAATCGAAAGAGAAAGAAACAACCAATGTCATCTACATGAAATAACTGCAAATATTAATTACAAAATTTTATTGGCTTCTTTACAGTACGATATTATTTCTATCACTTTAAACGTAGAAATTGACTACTATTGCATTTTAAATACAAGTACAATGTTTCTTTGTATGTACAGTCCAAGTACATTGTAATACACAGAAGGACGAAAAGGAGCAATTGAAAATTAAGTTCAGATATTGAGAGATAAAAGAAAATATAGCAAAGAAAGATTTAAAGTAATGAAAACAAGAAAGAGAATAAAGGAAGATGGACCTCCATTTCCAATATACCTAAGAATAAACTTACACACCTTAAAAACTACGATTTCCAACTTGAAAGAAATTAGGAATTACTCTGTGATTTAAAAGAGTATTTTAAATATCCACACCTAAACTCAGTCTCCAATGAATTCAATAGAATTACCAAAACGTTATGATGGACAAACAAATAGGTATATAAAAATGTGAAGAACATTTAAATGACTATACGTCAGGAAGAAAGAAAGAAGTTAGATATGGTATTGCATCCCATATGATGAATGGGAACATAATAAAGATGGAAACAATTACTATTTGTGAAAAGAGCAAGGAATGAAACAGACAGATTAGTTTGGGAAGTATACAAAATTTATTGCAAATAAACGTAAATGAACGAAATAAATTTAATCTAGTTTTAAAAAAACGTTATGAAAATGAATAAAGAAGGAACATAACTTGTAGGCACTTAAACGATATGTCTCTTCTATGCATCATAAATACTGATGATATAGCGTATATTGATGATTTCATTGCCCTATTCCTTGAATTGTAGATGCCATGAGGATATTTAAAGTAAGTGCCTTCTAGCTTTACTTCAACTAATATTTTAATGCTAGGAATTTATATTGAAAGGTGACAATTGAATAACAAAAATGATATATATTATCTTAAGTTATTTATTGACTTTTACAGTAAATTAAAAGAAAAATCATTAGTTCACTCACCTCCTGTCATGCAACATCATGTGAAGATTGCTTATCCTAAAATAAAGGAACACCGGCATCCAGAAGACTTTATTTAAATGAATATGAACCAAGGTTCGGGATATTTTATTACTCCAAATACAAAGTCTGTACAGTGTGTCTGTTAATTTACATTTTTTATCTGCAATAGATGGAAAGAAATTATTTTGTAAGAAATGGAAGTAACCTAAAACAGATAAATTATCCGATTATTGTTGAACTATATCACTATTCCAAACACACAGTGTAAATAGATAATCCTCATCTTTGATATATTTGATGTAGTATTTATACAATAGACCCCAGACTGTGTTCTACTTTTTCGCAAAATATCCTCAGATTGCAAAATTCGCAAAATATCCTATGAGCAGGACTTATACCTCAAGCGATTTACGAAATTTAAGTTATTACATTACATTATATTAGTTGCAGTATAATCATCTGCTAAGCTCTTTTTGGAAGATTATGTTGAAATCTTGGTAAAATTTGTATTTTTGGCAATACTTTAAGGGCTTAAAATGTATATGTGATATTCTTTTCCCAAAATTATTATACAAACAGATCGAGCACTAACTCTGAATATTGGAATGTTCACGGAAACAGTGAATTTTACTGCAGACAAATATTGCTTATTGAATCACTTAAAATTATTACAGAAGTATAATTGTTCGACTTAACTCCAAATTAAAGACAAAGACAATAGTTGGCATATTGTTTAGTGTTGGGTTCACTGAAAATCTGACAAAAAATTTGTTGCGATTTATATACTGTGTTTCTTGTTAATAAATGCATCAGAAGTACTTGAATGATGAACTGGAGAACATTTCGACAAACCAAGGAAAAGTTACGACTCTAGTATGATTTCCGAAGAATTTCACGAACCTTTAATTACGCGTTATCAATGATTGTATGTAATGATCCTTTTGATCTGTCCATAAAGTTGTTATTCTTAATGACTTACGCAGTTGCTATAGACTTCGATCTATTATTGGTCATATTTAATGAATCACCTCAAAAATACCCTCTTCTAACTTCACTTTGTCTGTACATTCATTTCCCTGTGAGTCTGTAACGCAGGATTAAACGCAAACAGAGCAAAAAGTATTTCAGATTTGGGTACAGTAGCCTGATTTAACCGAGTGTTTTAGATCTGGTGACATTAAAGGTCCTTTTCGCAACTAAACTCCAGATGTGTAACTAATGCAACCATATACTCCGCTATAGGATCAGGTTTCCTGTTGAGTTATCGTTAAGTTAAATGTCAATCATCAAGAAATTTGGATTTTGGTAAGAAAATTGGTGCAATGTATGTACATGGCGAGTAGGTAACGAAAACATATTTTATATACTTCACCTTATTTATTACGATAGAGTTAATGTCGATAAAACCTTATCCATTCCACCAAAGTGATAGATACAATACGATTATAATCGGTAAGTATACTATTATGGCACTAGATACAAAGATACCTACACATGCACACAATAAAGCATGTGTGTTGTAAATGTGTGTTTCAGAGTATAAAGATAGACTTCCTACAGACCATCTACGAAACTATGAAGACAATAGTAGTAAGTTGACTACCCACATACGTTCAATTATCTTATAATTATACGTTGATAAACAACAAGATTGGACTTATAGTAAAAGTATGTAAAAGTTAAGTGAACTTCTAATGTTCGTTAAGGAGAAAAGTAAAAAAAAAAATATTAATTTTATTACTACTACTAATACATCTTATCCATATACGCAGACAACGACACGTCCACTATATTCCTGTTCCTTATCTTAAAATCCCATTGTTGCAAGAACGTAGAGGGTTTCAAAATGCACCAAAATCAAAGTACATCCTGTTTGATTCAATGCATAATCCAACAACATCTAATGAGCCAGACTTTTTAACAACATTCCTACGGAACAATGCTACTGAACCTGTGTCCCTGATTGAGAGTGGAACACTGTTTCACAGTTCACAGGAAGTTACTGTGAAAGGTTTACATAAACAAATTGGAAATATACCGCGTAATTGGAAGGAGGCTAAACTTTGAGATGTGTGATATTCGTGTATAATTACTGAAAGCGTGTGGAAATACCGTATGATTCCTTGTTTTAGAACACTTTGTACAACAGAATAAACTTATTAAAGTTTGCGAAGTTCTTGTAATCGAAGCCATCGTCTAATATATTGCCCCATGGTCACTCACTGACTGATCATCAATATTCTCAGGCCAAACTACTGAACTACACACGAAATTTGGTACCAAGGTATAGGACCATGAGTAGGTAAAGAATAAAACCGACATTTTGAAAAGTCACCACCATCTTGGATCCAAAATGAACGCCAAACCCATTGTTGTATTAGAAATGATTAGAAATGAAACAAACGCAGGCTTTCTGGGTACGTTGCAGTCGTCTGGCTAATTCATCCGTACAATCAGAGAGATTTAGATGTGGAAGTACCGACATCTGGGATAAGTAAGACATGATGAACACATGGGTGCCAAAGTTTTCCTACTTACGTGGTTAACATGGGGTTTTCAATATAAGTATAAACCAAGATCCTTACATGTAGGATGGAAGGATATATCTATAGTATGAGATGATAATGTTTCACAGTTGATGTGGTTCTGAATATTCTTGAAGCCTCGGATAATAGTTTCGAATTATCATTGGTTATGAGCGTGCTATTTCGTAGCGGATCATTTTACTAACTTTTGTAAGTCTTGATTAATTTTATTTTTTGCTTCGTACAATTCTAATGCAAATGAAGAACGTTAAATTTGCAGATCACTGGCATAAAGATTTTACTGGAAGTAAGATATAGCATCAGCTATGCCATTAATGTAGAGATAAAACAAAAGAGATCAGATACACTACCTTGAGGCACATAGCATGAAATTGGTGTTACCGAAGACAATTTATTTTGAAGTAAGGTGAATTGTTCACAAATAGGGAGTTTGAACAAAATTAAAGAATGTTTTGAATTGAGCAATTTAGATACCTTAATCAACAGATTGAAATGCTCATAGGCGTCACATATCTTTTACGAAGTTTAAGTACTGCTAGATCCACTCGGTGCGTCCTCAAAGTGGGATACGGGCAGCAATGCAAGTTAAATCAAAATTTAACGGATCACTATTCAAAGCAATGTTTTGTTCATTGGTAGCGAAATAGAATTCGATTTAAATATCCATTCTGAAAAAGTCAAAGTGATTAAAGTGATAAGCTTTTGTATATGATTTAATGGATATTGAAAACGCGTTTTGATATCATTTTTTTTAAAAAAAGTAAACTATGTTTAGTTGTGATGGTGATTGTGTCTTGGTTTATTCCAAATAGTTTATGATAATAATTTTCCAATCAAGAATTACGAGTATTTCTTATTACAGAAAATTGAGTAAGTAATCTCATCTCGCTCTTTTGCTACTAATAGAAATGGAACCTAATTAATCTTTGTGTATTTGAAAGATTCATGAATATTGAATAAAAGATCTGGAATTAAGAAATAACATAGTTATATCTTTAGACTTTGGTTTAATCTTCCGTATAAGATTATCGTGCTAGTTTCCTGTTAAGTATTGACGAAATCCCACCAG
The DNA here is from genome assembly GCA_022664845.1 of Lepisma saccharinum. Lineage (NCBI taxonomy): Eukaryota > Metazoa > Arthropoda > Insecta > Zygentoma > Lepismatidae > Lepisma > Lepisma saccharinum. The sequence continues at coordinate 43,102 of JAGDQP010008927.1, read as the reverse complement.
TTCATTGTCTCGCTTAAATAGCGTAAATGTGTGGAGATAATTTCATCTTAGGATTTGTGGTTTACCATTTCAGAAAGAACAGAAAAGGTGAATAAGATATTCGATATGTTCACATTAATGTATTCACAGAACATGCATAGATTACTTACTTTATTATATCTTCTTCAAACGCTGCTATGTTCTGTTTACTCCAGTAAACTCTTTCGTCGCTCTATTTTCTCCCTCCAAAGGTTGATGTTGATCATCAGCTGCTCCAATGTAAGACGATGTACTTCCACTCCTTGGAAGTGGACAAAATGAACTTCCCATGAAAATGATGACAAATATTTGACTCGAGTTATATCACTGACTTTATAAGTATGATAGACTGTTTCACAGAGACTATATTTTGCCAATTCTTTTTAATTGAAACTTCTTTCCCATCTATTTCTTCAACTGCCGTCAATATTTCCTCTGTTAAAAGTATTTTCAAGATCCACAGAGTCCTGTCATTGTTTCTTTTCCTCTTTATCATTTATCAACTGAGTCTCATTTCTAAATTTTCCATATGCAGTGTTTACGTGTACGTTATAATATGTATTGTTTCCCTTGATGGAAATCTATTATGCACATTTAATATCTAAACTTTCTCCTTTCCTGATTCTGGTGTAGAATGAAAATAAGGAATTCACATAGATAAATTAGTAGTTTTTTTTTGCGTTGAGTCTTCAGTGAATCTTCGGTGTAGAGTTGAAACTATTTTCCATGGCCATTTTATATGTTTGGTTTCCAAGTTTTCTAGTTACATAATCTGTAATATAATGATAATAATATAACATTTTGAACTGTATAAGATAATATTTGAACGTTAAATAATAATTTACTCGTTTAAAAATAATTTTTAAAAATACATATTTTGTATAAAGTACTGTACTGTATAAGAATTCACTTCTTAAATGAAAAATATCAAATGCAAACTCATATATAGGGATATAGGTTTATGTTGGATTGGTGGGTTGGCAACTGTGATGTTTAGTTCTTTTGTTTTTTGCTGTATCCAAGTAAATAGTTCCATCTTTTTTAAGAGGACGTTTGAACGTACAGCAATTCGTCCGTTGAGCAAATTGTAAATTACACGTAAAATCATGTGATGACAATAATTATCAAACGAGAAGTTCATCTTAGCCTTGTTTGTTACTCCAATACATATTTTATACATTATGCAAGTACATAGCTACTAGTTAAGAACGTTAAATATTTAATGTCTTTACGATTACACAACATCTGTCAACTTTGAGTTTATTGCACAAATGGAAGTACACAAATCATGATTTGACCTATTCTAGAGCCAGTCTAATGTTAGTGGCTTTTCAACAAGAACTTGTTTGACAAAATTTGAAATTTCTTGTAATATGATTTTAAAAGAAATCTGTTTGACGCAAAATTATAAATAATAATGGACGAGCTGCTTGTGAAAGTTTAAATGATTACTTTCACGTCTTCTAACTCTGTTTTAGTAATTGATTGCATGTGTTAAATATTCCCAGAAACCAACCAGAACTCTTCAAATTTAATTTCGAAACAGGTGACAAAGAAATATGCGACAATGTAGCTTCTGAAGTTCTTGTTGCAGCCTCTTTCAATTAAAAGATTGTATTTGAAATTCGTGTCACAACCTCTGCCAAGCTATCTGCAATTTGCTACGGTGGACTGAACTGAAAGGTCTTACAAATGAGCCAACAAAGGGAGATAAAGAATCTAATTATTTTCTTTTACCTTAACTGTGCAAATATTTTATGTTATTCTTCTGAGCACAAAAAAGAGTATTTTACATGAAAATAAAGCTGTCCTCCGAGGTAAATTGAATCGTACGTATGAAGAAGGCAACAAATCCAAAAAGCTGTTTTGTGGGAAATTAACAAAAACTGTATAATATGTTTATTATTTATTGAAAGGAAACAATATTGGTACTGAATATTCAAAACGGTCTTCTGATACTTTCGTACTGCTCAGACAGTTTACAAGTATTGTATTTTTTCCTGTAGAGTTAAAAAAAGTTGGTGGATTTGTTTCCTTCTTCAAACGTATGGAAAAACGTCTGCTCATTTTTAAGTGCTGAGACGTAAGAATGGAAAAATCGACCAGACAATGAAGAAAAACGCAAGAGAAACCTTCAAATCAATGTTATTTACAAGAAATGTATGCACAATGAACTCGAAAGTTACAAGTATGGGGCCTAAGTAATAAATTCAATTTTTTCCCCCCGTCTATCCACTGACAGAAATTTCGCCTTACAAATGTGCAATACTGCTTTTTATTCCGTAACAGTGATAGTAATAGTTGCTATATGTAAATATCTGTTAACAATAGCAGTTAGAAATATCAGTGTATGAAAACGTATCTAAATGCGAGTTAGTTATTCCCGTCTGTGAAAAAGAAGTTTAAAACAATATTTTAGAATAACCTAATTACCTGTATCATGTTACGTGTGCAGTAGAGATATGGACGAAGGTAGTTTAGTTCCTACCATAACTGTTGTAAAACTATTCTATGTAATTATCGGAGCTTGGATTTACTGGTGGAAAAGAAACAGTACATCAAAACACGATTTAATCAGGAAAGTAGAAAGCGGTGGGTGGGGGGACGCGTAATTGTTTCATGCTGAATTAGTATAATAACTTGCGACTAGCGACAGGAAGGGCTCAGCCATCATCGCGCATGCGCATTACTCCTTAACAGTAAATCGTACTTCCAAACAACTGCATCCAGTTGGCCATTTAGCGCATTGATAGTATGTTCGAAAGCTAATGCAAATAACCCTGGATCGAAACCTGGTGCAGTTTTTTTTCTTAATGAAAATAACGTTTCTCGTATATAAACGCATTAGGAAATTTAATAAGATTAGTGAACAAACGCATGTGGAGGTTAGATAAGTCAGGTACGGTATTTTTAGGTAGATTTCGAAGGTGAAATTTCCGTAAGCAAAAGAAGATAATTTGGATCAAACCTCCCTTAATCGACTTACGAGGGTCCAACACATTTTTCTCTGGGTTCTCCCGTTTCCTCCCATTTTCTTATCTATATTCAAATCCCTGGAAGAAACCTATGTCTTTCCGTTGTTTCTTTCATAACTATTTTTGTAGCATTTCAAACACCAAATGGAAACCTAACACTATTCAAATTTGAACCAAATTTTTATATGTTGTTTCTAGGCTTAATAGCTCGGTTTAGTTCGTTAATGAGCAAAATCGGTCGCCATCTGGGATCCAAAACGGCCACCGAACCCATTGTTGTATAGAATACACAGCCTAAACCGCTGGGGCTATTGAAATCAAATTTGGCATAAAGGAACAACATCACTGTTTGATGACGAAAATGTTACCTAATGAGTTCAAAGACGTCATCTTGGATCCAAAATGGCAGAAGCAAGAAATCTATTTTCCATATCTATTGAGCTAGAGATACGAAATTTGGCACAAAGGTGTATTGTCACTAGTAGTTCAAAAAATATTACGAAATGGTGAAAAAGTCGCAATCTTGTATCCAAAATGGTCGCCGAACCCATTGTTGTATTGAATACACAGCCTTAACGGTTGCAGCTAGAAATATCAAATTTGGTAAAACGGTACATTATCACTTATATGTTACTTAAATATTACATGATGTACCCCAAGACGCCAACTTGGATCCAAAATGGCGGACTTAAAAATCCATTTTCGACACCGTTTGAGCTAGAGATACGAAATTTGGCACAATGGTGCATTATGATGAGTAGTCTAGGGAAATATTGTAACATTTGGGAATAGTCGCCATCTTGGATTCAAAATGACCGCCCAAAATCCCATTTTGCACACCGTTTGAGCTGGATAAATGAAATCTTACTTAAATATGTACCATCACAAGTAGGTCACGACAGCGCTCCCAGATAAATAAAGCTAGTATATATATATATATATATATATATATATACGCCTTGTGGGGTATTGTTGAACAGCTCTTGATGAATAATCTTCAAATCAATAAATAGTTTCTCGATAGCTCTCATACAAGACGAAATTTGAATTTTTGAAAATAAAAAAACTTCGAGATCTACCTCAGCCTGTAGGCCTACCGAAAGGGATTTTTTTATTGCACGCAAGATTAACTCGTGTTTTCACAATGCGCTCTTCCTATCGCTAATCACAAGTGCCCTGTTGTAGTGTCTCAAATACAAGAAACTCCTCTTACGACGGGATCATCGCACTGGCGCATTACTCCTTCATCGTAAATGAGACTGACAAGCAGACAGTTTCCAATTATCAATTTAGTGGATTGGTAGCATGTCGGAAAGCTAATACGGAGAACCCAAGATCGAATCATGGTGTGATTTTCTTTTTCTTTTTTAAAGAAAAAAAAAGTTTATCTTTTCATATATATATATAAACAATATTTTATAATAATAATATATAGTAATATATATAATAATAATATATATATATATTTATAAACGCATTGAGCTCCTGCGTAGCCTAGTCGGTAGCGCGCTCGGCTTCAGTGCTGAAAATTTCGGTGTTGACAGCATCGTGGGGACAACTGGGGAGCTGCAGTGGATAAAAGACAGTGGCGATCACAGTGAGAGCTTCGGCTCTCCTCTCGCAACCTGTTTGGTCAGCGTGGGAGCAGTAGACCAACTTCTCCCTTCGGGGAGAGGCCTCATCCAGTAGTGGATTGAATATGGCTGTGATTTATTTTATATAAACGCATTAGGAAATTTAATACAATTAGTGACCAAGGGAACGTAGAAGTTTGGTAAAGTCAGGTATGGTGTTCTCTTTTATTGCGCATGCGACTGAATCGTGTTTGAGTCAGACTGAATCTTCGAAAATAGTTGTTCCCTTCTTCAAACTGACTAATATTTCCAAGGCCAGATGAATCATTCTGTAACTAGCTATCGTTCTTTTCTTCTACCTTATGATAAGCGGGTATAACTTGAGGTGCGTTTTTAATTAAAAACTAATTTCGATTTTTTAGCATTTGTTCACTTCTTCAAATTGCTGGTTCATTTTTTCTAAATTATGTGAATTTTATAAACTATTTAATATGCGTACTGTTTTAACTGCCTCATAGGAAGAAAAAAGTCTAATAGCAAGACCAAGACAGAGCTTTCCTTCGAAACTACAAAATAAAAAGGAGTTTCTTAAAAAAAAACACTTTAGGTGAAGGAGTACCGAATCCGTGACCACTGAATCCCAAGTCCAATGCTTACCCATTTTTTTTTTACCATTTTATTAAATCTGAATTGGACTACAGAATCAGAATAAACGGAAAATATTACAAAAATCGTTAAATGCAAATAAAGTTATAAAACAAATTAAACAATAACATTTCAAAATAACCTATTTAAAATATAAATAAAATATAAACCATTTTAAAAATAAAAACTTGCGATGATGTGGTATCGAACCCGGGACTACAGTATTACAACTCCGACGCCTTATCCATTACTCCACGTAGCCAACTACCAACGAGTGCTTTCTGAGAGCTCTTTATATCAATTCCGTACACGGGTAACAGACGCTACTAATTACGTAGTGTTCACACACCATGGTTGTCCTCTCTGCAGACAAGTCTCTGCCATTTTGTTCCGTTCTCCCAGCAGTTCTGTTTGTTTAGAAAACAGGAAACAATGTGTTTTACCATTAACAAGCTTCGGAGAAAAATAGCAGCGAAGCCAGTAACTGCTGTTTTTCATCGGTTGTAGCAGTCATAGAAATTTATTCCATGTAGCAGTGAAAAATAGCTGTTACGCTAGTTTTGCCCATCTCTATTTCGCACCTATTTTTGAAGGTTTTACTAATGTTTTTTTGCTTTCTTTCTGTATTGTATAGATGCGCCATCCCTTCCAGATATCAAATCCGGCATAAAGTAGATTTTCACATTTTTGGCGTTTATTGCCTTCTTCAAACTGCCGATTCAATTGCACTATGTCACTTTTTTGCCAAATTCGATTTTCGTACATATTTCGTACATTTGAACATGATCTTCCCGATGGGTATACACAACATTGTCATTGTTTGTTTTGTAGAAGGATTGGAAATTGATAATTCAACACTATGTCGTAAGAAATTTGAAAGATCGTGCTCAAATCAACAAATTGTATATCACTCTTGTTAAATTTATGGTGTTAAATTCAACACCGATATTAAATTTAGATATTATAATCCATATTATTTGTATGTGTTTTTAATCGGTTAGTTAAATTATTTTTTCTACTTGTTGCATCACGTTTTAAGGACATCTCATTAGAAAAAGTAATCATGTCCCTGAGGGGAAAATATAACTATTTTTTAAAATCAATATTAATCACTGATGTCGATGGTACAGATATATCATAGATTCCTGCACCTTACATAAATAATCAGGGGAAGTATTGTGTCAATAACCTCAATAAAAAAATAAATACAGTTCTCTATTTAAGTAATCAAATTATCTTTAAAAAATCGAAATTATTCCCACATTCGCAAGGACTGAGATCAAGAGTGTATCAAATCGTTGTATGAATAAAGTTTCTGATCTGAGAAATTCTGTTTTTCCATTGTAATAAAAGAATAAAATATAGTTTTACGAAAGCAAAAAATTGACTCGTCTTCCACCGTCCATCGTCCAGTATTCCTCAGATCCATAAGGCAAATGCCAAGATTGTATCCAGCGCTAAACCCTGTTCATTATTTTCTGGATAGATATCGGTCGAAGAGGTTGTCCCTCAGACTTGATAGGATGAAGTTGCCTGTTTAAATATATAAGTTGATTGAAAGCAAATAGAAAACAATTGAAAGTTAACAGTCACAGAGAGAAAATATTCAAATAAAATATTACGTATTAAGTGGCTGTTCTTTCGTATTTTAGAATCGTTAAATCAAAGTTTTTGAATCTAACAGATGCACCTGGTACTGTACATTCAGTGGAATTCAATGAAGTATGATACAAATCCGACTTAATCTCGTACACTACAAGTAAAATAAATCGTGCGACAGACCTCATGGATCTTCACCTGTTGCTTTTAATTAAGTTGAGTGTTGACAAGTCACTGCAACTCTATTAATAATGTATTTCTGGCTTCTCAATTATTAATGTATCTAAATACAGTGGGTGGTGATCCTGCAAATTCCCATTGCCAATGAAAATCTAATTTCTTTATACTTGATTATTCAGCTACCTTTTCAGGGGTAACCATTACTATCTCGTATCTACAATTTTTGTTACCTAAAGTTGTTGTTGTCTAACTATTATTGAAGGAGAAAAATTAGCAGAGTTTTCAGTTGATACTTCATAAAAGAATAAACGGTCAATTTAACTCCTGGGTTATTTGTTGCGAAGTCTCAACTGGAAAGCCCGCAAATTTCCTTTCAATAATTTTAACAGCAACTTTAGATGACAAAAATTGTAGATATTAGGTATCAATGGTTAACCCTCGATTTGCCACACACCATTTTTGCTTTCATTCCATTTTGTTGTCAATGGTTAAGATGTCTTAATCGACTTCAATTAGTTGGTACTGAGGAAATAAAATTTCTTCATAGTTTTGCCCCTGCCCCTGAATTACTTTGTAAATCTCCTTAAGCTTTATTTTTACAGACCCTCCACTGGATTGCCTTTTGTAAGTCTCCTTTACCGTTATTTTTTACAGAATCCGCACCGGATGACTCTTCGTAGGTCTCTTAGACTACTAGACATTTGACAGTATAGCATAATCCACCGGCAATGTTGAATTTTGGCTGTCCCTTTAATTCAAGTTGTTTTTACATAATAGCGAAGTGAGTGCAGTAATTAATTTTAGTATATTACATGTCTCGTTTCCAAACTAAAATAAATCGAAATGTCCAGTTTTTCAAACGTTTGGAGTTGGCAATTCTATACGTAATTATCTGCCTCTGTATAAGAACACTCGACAAATGCCTAAAATTGGAATAAACTGCAGATTCTTGAGTGTTAACGAATATACAGGTATAACATTAAATTAATTACTAATTTCTTATTTCAGTGGATCAAAGTATGTATATAATTTCAGTTACAATTGAAGAGTTATACACTCACATACAGAAGCTGTCAAATACAAATTCATCTGATCTGGATGAAATTCCGTCTAATGTTATTAAAAGGTGCATACATTTAATTGGAAAACAAATTTGCTAGCTTATAAATAGCTCTTTTGAGGGGTTTTCTTTTGAGGGGTTTTCCCAAGTAGGTTAAAAATTGTTAAGGTTATTCCTTTGCACAAGAAAGGAATCATTATAGATAATTATGCAAAATTATCGTAATATTTTTTATTTTATCAATATTTTCTAAAATATTTGAATACACAATGTTGGCACGTTTAAATAGCTTTTTATCTGCACACAAGTTGATATCCATCCACCAACATGACTTTCAGAAGAGAATGCTATCAACACTGCACTGATTAGCTTTATAAAAAAAAGTCTCAGATACCTTAAATAAGAACCAGCATGCTATAGGTGTATTTATAGATTTTAATAAGGCATTTGACAACGTGCAACACGTAACTTTATTAACGAAGCTATTTCAGCATGGAATCAGAGGCGTATCATATGATTGTTTTTTATCGTACTTGAGTAATAAAAAGCAGATAGTACAAATCTCTAGGACTCTTAATGAGAGAAGAAAGACTTTCCATTCCTCAGTGGCTGAAATTAACAAGGGCGTTCCTCAGGATTCTATCTTAGGATCTATGTTATTTCTATTACATATAAATGACCTATTTCAATTCATAGATTCAGAGAGCGCAGTTTTGTACGCTAATGATGTAAAAAGCTTAGTGACAGGAAACACTCATCAGGAAGCAGAAAGTAACTTAAAATCAATAGTCGCGAAATTAATAGAATGGGCTTCAATAAACAGTTTGAATATAAATGTATACAAATAAAAAAATATATATTTTAATCTTTCTCACCGATCATTTATGTTTCTCCGAAAAGCTAAAATGGGATGATCACATTCTTTAACATAATAAGAAACCCAATGGTGTCTGTTTCATCACATATAAATTACAAGGTACAGTCTCTCGACAAACTCTTCTCTCATTATATTATTTTATGCTCCTATTAGCTTTGGAATAATATTTTGAGGTGCATCACATGTAAGTGTAAATACTTTTCGTATCCAAATGAAGGTTGTTAGAAGTATTTTTTTTTATATGAGCCCGAGGTCATCAAGCTGTGTTTAAATCTCGATATATTTTAACATTTCCATGCTTATAAATTTAAAAGAGCGTAATATTTACCAAAATAAAAAATAGTCACTTATACGACAAATATACATACTTATCATACACGACAAAAAAGAAACATATTTGTAGAAAGACAAAATTTCGCAACTACTCATTCTAGTGTTTACTCTTTGTGTACTAGGCTGTATAGTAAACTACCCAATTACCTGAAGAGTATTGATAATATTAATAAATTTAAATCAGGGCTATTCAGTATGTTGATAAATAAGGGTTATTATGTTGTCAATGATTATTTGGGTGATGACTCATTATGCAATATGTAAATAGGTAATAATTTAAAGTAATGTAAATTGTACTTAATTTAAATAGACCAGAAAAGTTTTTTTTTTACATGAAACAAAGAGTCTCCGGTATATGGTGTTCGAAAGCAGATATTGCATAGCATATAAAACGAATGTATTCACAACCTAAATCAAAACGTTATTTAACGTGCAACTTCATTCACTCAAAAACTCTAGCAATATAAACTAGCAGGAAAACAGTTACAAAAATTCGCAACACAAATAAATATTTCAAATGCATTATTACTATTTTTCATATTTCTTTACAACTTATATTTTCTTAAGCTTTAGCTTACATACATACAACGTATAGCTCATTTTATTTTATCTCCTTCACACAAAATAATGAGTGGTCATGGTAAATAAGTGAATCATCGAAAGGGTGGCTGTCGTTGGTAGAATATTCTTTTCATTCTAGAGGTCCTGGGTTGCGTCCAACATTAATCGTGCACCTTGACTGCTTTCTCTCGCCTGCACTACTCACATTCTGGGATGTATCTGGAATAAGACCAGAACTGATGCCTTCTGAGATTCGTATTATTATTATTATTATTATTATTATTATTATTATTATTATTATTAT
>JAGDQP010008927.1:4440-31758 GCA_022664845.1 Lepisma saccharinum | reverse complement strand
CTTGATGTATGGGTGCCACACGAATTAACGCAAAAAACCTCATGGACAGAATGTCCATCTGCGAATCGCTGCTGAATCGCAACAAAAGCGACCTATTTCTGAAGCGGCTGGTGACTGGTGATGAAAAGTGGATCACTTACGACAACGTCCCGCGAAAACGGTCGTGGTCGTAGCTTGGTGCGCCGGTGCAAACGGTGCCCAAGCTAGGATTGACGGCCAGGAAGGTTTTGCTGTGTGTTTGGTGGGATTGGTAGGGAATTATCTACTATGAGCTGCTCCCCTACGGCCAAACACTTAACTCGGAACTATACTGTCAACAATTGGACCGTCTGAAGGCAGCAATCGCCCAGAAGCGGCGAGCTTTGGCCAATAGGAGAGGCATTGTGTTCCACCAGGACAACGCCAGGCCACACACATCGATAGTGACTCGCCAGAAGCTCCGGGAGCTTGGTTGGGAGGTTCTGATGCATCCACCTTATAGTCCGGACCTGGCACGGAGTGATTACCATCTGTTCCTGTCCATGGCGAACACGTTTGCTGGTGCAAAATTCGCGTCAAGAGAGGCTTGTGAACATCGACTGTCTCAATTTTTGCCAATAGGGACAAGGGCTTCTATGAGAGAGGCATCATGATATTACCTTCCAAATGGCAACACGTTTTCGAACAAAACGGCGCATATGTGACCTAAATCCGATCATTCTAACTATGGTAAGTCAAGCCTTCAATGTCATGGAAAAATAATGGATTACTTTTTACTACACCAGATATTTAGAATAAGACCCTCTATTGTTAATATTCCTCGCTGAGACCTCTGAATTCCTTAAATACTTTGAACCATTCTGTGTAATTCTAAAAACCATAAAATTATACAAACAGCCCATGTTGGCCAACAGACATGACGTACGGGCTTCAAGTTAACATCCGTCCATATACGTTAGATAAATTCATTCGTATTTATAGCCTTTAGGTGTCTTTGACTGAGAACGGAATAAGATAGAAGAGAGGATGTCAGAAGGATGTCGCCAGGGCCTAGTGATATATGGAGTAGGATAGGAAAGAGTGAAAGATTCTGTTTTGTGTAAAGAAGGGAATGATATTATTAATGCTAAAGGGTTTTGAATATTAATTATTAAATTATTTTAAATGAAGTTTTAAACAATATGCCACAGTTTAAGCCAAACAAAGTGAAAGCGAGAATTATCAGGTCTCACTGGGTGAACAATAGATGTCACTATTATTGTTAAGGGAAATTTGAAGTGAAAAACTTTTTGTTGAAAAGGAAATCGGCATTTACTGTTTGTTAATTAATGACACATGAATACAAAAGATTAATTAGTACTTAATAAAGAAACTAAGAACAAATAAGTACAATAGATCCAATATTGCAAACCTCTGTGTACACAAATAAGATAAACGGACCTAACATGTAAATGGTCCATGGCGGGAATTTCAAACCATAACTTAACCTAGCCTAACTGTAGTTAGTTAGCCTGTAATCGAGAACCTTGTGTTGTAATACGCACGAGCGAGACTAACAGGTGTATGGTCATATTGGGATCGACGGCTCTTCTCAGAGTCGGATGGTGCAAGTTAGTTTTGAAACAACTTTGCAGTCATTGCACAGAGACTAATCGCCCATCATCATCACAGTAGCTATCGTGACGTACACTACATATTTCTTAACACTTCTGGGGCCTTTTGGCCCTGATCTCTTTCATCATGACAGTAGTCAACATCTACAGCATCGTTTACCAGCTCAGGTACCAGGACCTCCTAGATACTCATCGTTATAACTGCTCACGATCATCCCAGATGCATTACAGAGAAATCAACAATTCCAGGGCACTCGATCTCGCTCACGTTCACCAGCCAATAGAGACGAAAGAAACATACAATCACCATCGTGGAAGAAACCTCATACCATTAGTGAATCAGGATCAGACACTGAAAACCGAATGGACATCAACTATCGAGAACAGTTTCCGGAAATTGCAAAACATTCATTTTTCTTGACTAACTTCGAGGACAAATTTCGCAATCCAAAAATCCTATTTCAACAACTCAGCAAGTATTTCAGCAGAGACACCATCACTCCAATTATTGCAACTAGAAACGGCATGATCATTCAATCACCTGATTCTGACCTAGTTACGAAAATTCGAAACCGTCACAGCTTCGAAATCTTCGGCAAAGCAGCTGTCTTAACATGTCTGTCAAACAAACCACTAAAACAGCCACCACCTCCACGAAAAACACAAACGTTATCTGTAGTAATCCTAGGAGTTGAACTCACACTCACCGACAAAAAATAGAATCCGAATTGAAACATGAAAGACATTGAATCATCAAATGCCTGCGCATTAAAGCAAGAACTGGAGCAGATACATATATGATACGTGTGCTCACAAATAACCAGAAAACCATAGATGATCTGCTAGCCAACTCCGCATACATATACAGAGAACGTTACTGTGTCGAGCCAAGTAATTCATCACCACCCCTACCAATACGTTGTGAGGAATGTCAACAGTACAACGCCCACCCGATCGGTAAATGTAACAATGAAGCTAAATGCGGTTTTTGCACCTGACCTCACACCACCAAAACATGTCCAAACATGTAGCAGCCACCGAAATGTACCACATGTGGAGATGCACACCCTACTTTCAGTTATAAATGCAAAGCTCGCCCTTCGGCGGAACAAAAAAAAAAACAGAACTCACTGTACCGATACGAGTTTCTGAAACAAAACCTCAGCACAACACACCCATACCATCAGTCTACCAACCTCTTACCATCGACCAATTTCTAAGATTCATCACAGTCACCTTGCAAAATATCCATCGATTCCAAAGACATCATATTCTCCAAAAAATAGAGTACGCCGCCAGAACCACATTCCATGTAAATTTTCAAGCAACATATTCAGGCCCATATGCTCACTTTCACTCTCCTGCGTTGGAAACCGAAGTCTAGGACTGGAAGCAAGATGCACCATTCATTCACTTTTAATATGGCTCTGATATGTCTATTTCTCAGCATCCGATCTCTACAAACGCACAAACCCATATTTGAAACTCTCCTACTCGAAGGAAAGGCCAACACATTCATACTAAATGAAACACACCTCAAACCGTATAGACAACACATACCAGATAAACCAAACTTACGCTTTACTACAAACATCTCAAATAATCACCGTAATTACATAATCATGGCCGATATCAATATTCATAGTCGCACTAACAAAGAAAAATCGGACTTTGGGGACTAAATTTTTCATGCAAACAACCGGCACCCTCCACAAGCTACCGAAACATACACGCCCATGCTCAAATACATCTTTGGACGTAGTCATAACATCCACAAATATCAACCATTGATGTCAAATAGAAGTCCTAGATCTAATAGGAAGTGATCACGCTCCAGTAAGGTTGACACTAGCATTACAACTTCGCATTACCCAACAAGCACGCTTTGACAGTGCAGATTGGGACAAATATAGGCAAAGTATTCATTCACAAATTGAATTTCTCGACCCACTCAGCGCAGAATCAGAATTATACCATACCACTGACAAAATAATCGCAATACAACAGGCTTCAGACGACCATATACCTGTTAACACAATACAACTCATCGACCCAGATTACCTCCACAATATCTACCTCTCATCAAACAGTCAAGAGCACTCTGTAGATACTACCAACGTACCAATAATCCCGAATCGCTTAGACTTCATCGACAACTACAACGAACAGTCCACAACTGCTGGAAGGCTTATAAATTAAGGCAATGGGTCAAAACATGCAACTCTGTAGCAGACAACTCGCACCCCACAAAATTTTGGAAACGTTTTAGCACACTAACAGAACAACACTCAAAACCGAATTACCCCTTGGTGCACCAAGACCACGCACTTCACACCGACAAAGAAAAAGCAGATGCATTCGCAGAACATTTACAAGAAATATTCACTCCCAACATCCCCCTCAATCCATTTCGAATTCATCCTGCCGATAACATCAACATATTCTCCAATCATCTACAACCAAACACACACAGCATCCATCCTGACCATTCCATAATACTTCCCATCACACCAGAAGAAACAACCTATGCTATCACAAAGAAACGTCACTCTGCACCCTGAAACGACAAAATCACCTATCGTCATCTTAAAGAGTCACCAAATATTCTTATGCACCTCCTCGCTCCAATGTATACATTCATCCTTCGTACCGGCTTCACTCCTCCCGAATGGGAAACCTCCAAAACCCCTATGTTCTTAAAACCCAATAAACTTCCGAACACAGTTACCTCTTACCACCCAATACAACTTACCCCAACCCTCAGCAAAACCATCGAAAAAATACTCGTCTCCCGCCTTCACAACCACCTTGAAACTCACAAAATTCTGCCTATACATCAAGCTGAATTCCGCCCAAGCTTCAGCATAACCGACCAACTACTCCGTTTGACCAATCAAATCGCAGTTCACTTCAATAAATCCCTTCCTTCCTGTCTAACACTTTTTGACCTCGAAAAAACATTCGATAAAGTCTGGCATCGTGCTCTCATCTATTAACTACAGTTCTTTCATCTACCCTAAACTACCTGCGTTTCATTTTGAACTTCATTTCAAATCGTCTGACCTACATTAACATCAGTAATAGCTTTTCCCACCCTACATTCGTTCATTGCGGTGTCCCTCAGGAATCAGCACTATTGCCTCTCCTCTATATCCTTTTCGTCGCCGATCTACCTCCTCTTCCTAAAAATATTCAAATATTCCAATATGCCGATGATACCGTTTTCCTAGCCCTAAGCCGCATCATTCAATATATCAACAGAACCATGAGTGAGGCCATCAACATATTCACCAATTGGTGCAGTAAATGATACTTACAATAAATTCACAGAAAACACAAGCGATTATATTCTTACCACAAAAAACTCAGAGCCAAAGTTCAACCCAACTATGCGAAACCCAACCTCATTGTACAAAACCAACGCATGAAACCCACTAACCAAGTAACATATCAAGGAATCACATATGATCATCACCTCACCTGGCGACTACATCTACAAACAATCATTCTCAAAGCAAAGAACAGTTTACATCTACTGAAACATTTAACCGGAACTACCTGGGGCCTCAAACCGATCATCATCATAAACATATATAAAGCTTTTCTATGTCCGGTACTAACTTATGGATTTACTGCTTGGATCAACGCACCACAAAAAAATATATCACAAACTTCAAATCTTAGAACGACATGCTCTTGGCCTCGCATATAGAATAAAATTCCCAAGCCCCACCCAAGAACTCTATGACAGAATTACTTTTCGCCTTTAATCCTTCATCTAGAAACACTGCGCCAAAGATATATAAATAAATGCTACAATAACCAACATCCAATTCTCACAGAAACAATAAATACACAACAAACTTACAACATTACAAACATCAACAATACCCCTCTCTCCACTCTACTCACAATCTATCATTACACTCTACCCCCAGACCACCATGACGTAGCCCAAATCGAACAACTTTGCACACTACACCTTTTTCACTACACACTATCTCGCCGTATCTCACACCGAATTGTATTGGACAGTCATCATTTTGAACGCAAGGGCTCATCTTTCCTCATCGCGGCCTAGAGTCGCCCCTAGGCCAGAACAAAAAATAAATCATACGTCTAAAAACGTGTTAACTTGTTGTGCCGTCTAATGCACCTCATGTTAATCTCTCATCATAAAATAAGAAGATAATAGAAACCCTACCAAAGAATATGATTATGAGAAAGCTCATAATGTCCTTATTATGATTAAAATAAAATAAATAAATTTTACGGATGATATTCCATCACATAGACCATCCACCTTATGCATGCTACTCCTGTACTCCCATCTACCCCTTACCGAATAGAGGGTGTAGCCCCTTGTGGGAGCTAGCTTAGCTAGCACTAAAAAATCAAATAAGGGGAGCAATTATGAAGTTTAATCTTATATTTTCAACCCTCTGAATAAATACATTGTTTTTGACGCCACAGACGTTTAATTTATTAGTTAGGCGAGTTGGAGCTTTTGCCCATGGTCGTTTTGGGAGTTTCCGAGTGCCGTGACGATATTGATAAAAACCTCTACATATGCTTAGCGTAGCCCTACTACGGGCATGTTATTTGATAGATGTTGATGGTTAAAGCTATTTCACGTCGAGGTAAATCCACGATACGGCCCTGAAGATTAGCCGGTGCAAAACTAAGAAGCAAATACACAGCAGCAACGTGAGGTCTATATCAGTACCACAACTGATATAAGTGATTTTGAGTATTTAGTGATAAAGGACACATTACATATGGCGACCAACGTAAAGTACATCGACAATTTAGATGACCAATCTACGTCTGGGAGCGAAGATGATGCACGACCGAAAGAAAAGCGAAGAAACAGATTCCAAGAAGAAAGGACAGATATACCATTTCAAGAATTAGAAAAACAAAGTCCAGCACAGAGTGAGTCGAGCGAGATGAGGATGCTGCTCGATTTCATTGAAAAGGAAAAAGAAGAAAGGCGAAAAGAGAATGAACAGGAACAAATGGAAAAGGAAGAAAGGCGGAAAGCAAAGAAACAAAGAGACGAAGCGAAAGACCAGAGGCGTAGAGAAATAATAGAAAGATTTGAAGAAAGAATGCTGGAAAAACTACAGTAGTGCAAAGAAGGGGTATCCTCTTGCTGTCCAATTCTAAGAGATCAACCAGATGCAATATTTATTTCATCAAAGGAAGATGACGCTATAGATAAAAATGTGATCCCAGCGCAAGTAGATAAATTGAAGACATCCGAACAAGGAAAGGAAGAAGAAATGGAAAGGAGGAAGATCCAGGTATCGGAAGAAAAGTTTGTGATATGAGTATTAAAGAGAATAATATGAAAGATAGAGATAAATGCAGAATCCAGGTTAGAGTTACAACAGGAATAATTATCAACTTGTAATTCAGGAATTGTGCAAAATGAAGTAAATATATCCCAAGAAATGAGTATGAAGGAAATAATCGATGTGAAGTTAGAAATTACGAATACTTACATGAACGAAAGAAAATTAGAGAATATTCAGAAAGTGGCAGCCAACTCTGCAGGAATTAATGCAATATTAATAAGTTGTTATAATATACAATCTGTTCCTAATGGTATGAACTAAAATTTGGAAAATTTAGAAAAGTTATCAAATGTTTTAGTGAGTGGTTATTTACGTAAGAACTCTCAATGCATCACAAACCAAAAAGCAAACGTGGACACAGAAGAGGAAAACACTGGTCGTGGAAGGATTATAGGAAATCCAAAAGACAAAACCAGGAAAATTCACAAAATGGAACATTATTAGAAAATGAAATTAAAGATAATCAAAGTAAAATGATAGACGATTTAAAAGCTGTAACCAGAAATAAATAAATAAAGGGAAAAGGGGAAAGAATAAAACGAAAGGGAAGAAAGCGTATCCAGGGAAGAACAATAAAATGAATGAAACTAAGTCAACAAGCCCAGTTACAACAATGGATGAAAAGGAAAGAGAAAATAAGGGATAGTGTAAGGAAAAAGACACAATAAAATTAAAGAAACAAAGAAAACATCTAAAGAAAAGATCGACAAAAGGAAGGAAACATTTTGAATGGCTATGCATGAAGCGAGAGCAAAAGAAAATTGAATTAAAACAAAGAATAATAGAAATGTTCCGAAGAAAGTCATGGAGAAGAAAAAAGGAAGAAACTTGAAAGGTTGGATATATAGAAAGTCGAGAAAATCTAAAAAAATCTAGGATACCGCAACCATTGTCACATAATCCTTTAAGATTAGATATTGGGGAATCCTACTTTCAAAAGCGAAAAGGAAGAAGAAAGGAAGTATTCAATACAAAGTTACCAAACAACAACTTATGGTCAAAATTATGTTGACATAATCTTTGGAAGAACTTGGATGAATACTATTGAAGAGGAAAATATGGGAAATCGAAAGAGTGTAGTAAACCGAAAGGAAGAAACAACAATAGTGAATATGGAGGAGATCTACAAAGAATGGTTTGAAAGTAAAAAGACAATACGCGCCAAAGCAGATAAGATGTATGGTCAAAAACTATGGATGAGACTGACAGAACATAAAAGTTATCAGTGGAGTGGTATAGAAATCGAGTTTTGTCTTCAGTACAAATTCTCAGACAAAAGGATACAGATACATCTAAGACAGTTAAACGAAAACACCCAACTCAAAATAAAGAGGAAGAACAGGAAGAATTTGATCCTTATAAAATTCATCAATCTATTATGAAAGTAATATAATTAAATGTTTTAAGTGTGATATAATAAACTAGCAGCAAGAATGTTTCTGTTGATAAACTAAAATAAATGAAACCTTAATAAATGTAAGATGATGTGTTTTCAGAGTGAGAGAAAATGAGTAAGATATCAGTAAGATATACTGATATATAAATGTTGTCCAAATGAATTAATTTGATTGAAATAAATAAAACAAATAATGGAATATTTGACTCTATGCTGTTAATAGTTAAAAATGCATATTTTGTTTTATAGTTAATATCAAATATCAAAAGGAGGATAATGATGTATGAAAGATAAAAAGGTACATGTAATCTTAAATCATTAATGCATATTGAGATGAAATGCATTAATTTTATTGAAATGTTATTAAAGTTAAAGGATAATTAATTTTATTTTTAAAATCAAAGAAAATGTTATAAGATGTTTAATGATGAATTGTTTAAGTTTGTTCCAATTATAAAACGATTTCATTTAATAAGAAATATTTATGAAATACTAGTACTATGTTAATTTAATCCACATATAAGAAAACGATGCTTAGATGAATTATTAATTTAAGGTTTTAAACATATATGATAAAAAATATTAATTTTATATTTCTAATGAATGTAAATATTCCAATTGTAAACATTTTAATTGTATTTACTACAAAAGGAAATAAAATCAATATATTTTGTCACGAAGGGGGAAGCTTATGATATGGCCCTATAGTATGGAGTAGGATAATAGAGAATAAAAGATCCGGTTTTGTGTAAAGAAGGGAATTATTTTATTAATTCTAAAAGGTTTTGAATGTTAATTGTTAATTTTTTAATTAAATTTTAAACAATATGCGATAGTTTAATCCAAATAAAGTGAAAGCGAGTATTATCAGGTTTCACAGGGTGAACAATAGATGTCACTATTATTGTTAAGAAAAAATCGAAGTGAAAAACTTTTTGTAGAAAAACAAATCAGTAATTTACTGTTTGTTAATTAATGACAGATTAATAAAAAAGATTAATTAGTATTTAATAAAGAAACTAAGAACAAATGAGGACAATAGATCCAATATTGTAAACCTCTATAAACACCAATAAGATATACGGACCTAACATGTAAATGGTCCATGGCGGGAATTTCAAACTAGAGGAGGAATTATGTAGTTTAATCTTATATTTTCAACTCTAAATAAATACCTTTTTTGATGCCACAGACGTTTAATTTATTAGTTAGACGAGTTGGAATGGAGCTTTTGCCCGTGGTCGTTTTAGCTGCTTACGAGCACCGTGACGAATATATGTAAAACCCTCTTCACATGCTTAGCGTAGACCCACTACGGTGTAGCTTTGGGGCATCTTATCAGAAAGATGTTGATGGTTAAAGCTATTTCGCGTCGAGGTAAATCCACGATACGGCCCTGAAGATTAGCCGGAGCAAAACTAAGAAGCAGACGCACAGCAACAACGTGAGGTCTATATCAGTACCACAACTGATATAAGTGATTCTGAGTATTTGGTGATAAAGGACCCCATTACACTAGTTTGGAGATTCTATCTTGGTTAGTGCTGTTACCGCTCATACAATTCATTTTATCTTATCTATCTTGGTACTGGTCTAGTTATTTAGTTTGTTGTAATGTTATTTAGTTGCTGTACAAAATGGCAAATCCAGCTCTGTCTGAAACTTAATAAATAAATAAATAACTGAGTAGAAACCCTTCGCGAATTAGGAGAAGTCCTTTAGACAAATTTTAGCTCAGGCCGACGGATGATGACGTTAAAATTGGTGCAATGAAGGAAATAAAAGGAACTGGTAAAACCTAGAGAAAAGCCGACATGGCACAAGCCAGGATTGAACCAGAGGTGGACGCTCTATCAGTGACTTTCATCCTCTAAGTTCTTGCCAATCTCTTTGAAAATAACTCATTACGGAAATAGTAACATTTATACTCAATATTTAGTTTAAGATTGTTTAATTAGAGTTCAATAGGTTTGATGTTTTAGAAAATTGAGCAGGTAATCTATCCCACTATGTCACCTTCTGACTATTTCGATTTGCAAATTTCATTTTCTTTCAAAGTATGGAAATTAGAAGATCGTGGAAGAGAAGATAGTCGTTAGTGTCTGTATCTTGGAAACTGAGAATAAATCATGTAAAAAATCATAGGATAACATATGAAAATATAGTAAATCTTGGCAATTACACCTATGACTCTCCAGCTTCGACACTGATTTAGTCAAAAGTTCCTCGAGAAGGAGTGCTTCTTATTTGCTGCGGCTGCTTGGATAGTGTTACCAAGTACAAAATTTCTCTTCCACCAGTTATAAGTTTTTTCGTAATCCACGTAACAAATAAATTATTGAAAAGTTATTGTAAAATGATGTTAAGCCAATTTGAAATAAAGATTCAATATATTTGAAGAGTATGTTACTAAAATATTTGAAAACTAATTTCAAAATAAGTATTTACAAAATCTCTTCAATACATCCTTTAATAAACAATTTAAAGTTATTTCGAAACGTCAGAATGTAAATACCTGAAAACAATTTTGAAAATAAACATTAAAATAATATTAATATTATTTGTTTTGATAAAAGAAGTTTTGAAATTGTTAAGTTAGCGCTAAAATAACGCTGAAATTTTCAAAGCGTTCTCAACATTTCTTTTAATTACTTCGACGTAATATTATTATATTCTTCTCCAGTGTCAGAGGAAAGTATTATTTATTTAAAAAAATAACTAAATAACTAACCTAGATAGCCAATTGATAACATAGCCTGGGTCGTTCACTTCCTTTATCAACGGGTATAAAATCTTTCTCCCACACGAAACGGGTGAGGGTGAGTTCCAAGCTTGTTTCAAAAGTTTTGCAAGGGTACAGGTGTACTCGAGGGACCTCTATAAGTTTTTCTTAATTGGGTCTGTTTCAACGCACGCAAGTACTTTCTAGGTATATAAGGAATAGATATCTACTTTATTTTACTCACGAACCGCAGAGTGAAAGGAATTCGCAATTTCAACCTCTTCATTGCCAGCAGAACCTTTGAATACCTTTACAGCTGGAGTAACTCGGCAGTCGTCTGGCCAATACGTGTATTGTCCAGATCCTGGTCGTGTTATTGGAATTCAGTCTATATCAGCCTAAGTAGAACAGAGCTGCAAAACATGAAATAGAGACTTTTGAGGTTTACGAAAATAAGAATGTCACTATAACTTATGGCATTACAAAACAAAATTGATAACTACAGAAAGGAAATATATCTAAAAATATCAAAATTGAGCAAAGTGTATAAAGCAAAAATGTGTTTTAAAATATCATTGTCGTAACGTCACTTTGTAAATAACATTTACAGCAGATTTGCAACGCGTCCTGGAGTTGTTTCTTTTCTGTCATTAACTACATCATCCTGTCTACAGTTATAGTTATTGAAAGTAACATGCTATTATGACCTTATGATGAATGTCTCTTTACGACCGACGACACTATACTTTGAAAGTTTGAATTACTGTTCAGTTTCTAAATTGGTTTGCCAGCTTTTATTGACGGACATTTTACCAAAGAGAAGGGTCTATTGACCCTCACTCTATTTGAACTCGTAACTACTCGCACACAAACAATTACGGCAACCTGAGTCCCATGCATGCGATAGATATACCAAATAGTAATACAAAATCAAAATGAAATCTGATGTTCAATTCCTTTCCATTTTTACCGCGAGTTTGGGTTTAAAAAAAATACTTTTCGCTTTTTAATGGTTTTCCATAATTTAAGAAAATAGTATAAACTTTTCTGGTAAGATGCGATTCTTTCATATATATTAATGTGGATTTCCGCATCATTAAAATATCACTGAGAAACGCTGAGATATACTGCCTTTGTGGAAGTCGTTCGTCAACAAACTTAAAAGCACTCAAGATAATTATTCTAGTAGTTGAAATCAAAATAGAGTCAATCATAGATTTCAAAGATTGGTCGCAAACTTTTAGAAGAGAATTAGCCTCATTAATGACTTTCATGGTAAGACAGAATATTAGGACAACAAAAGAACTCTTGCAATTTCAAAATACCGTGAGCTGTACTTTGTTTCTCGAACTCTCCATAAGCGCGATGCGGCATAAATGCAAGAGGACTTGCGGAGTATATATAGAGATTAAGAAACACAACCACGAGCTTCAACCTCTAAAAGAAGAAGTTTACGCATGAAGGAAACTCCATCAATACCTTAGAAATGATAGAGGATATAAAGAAATCCTTGGTTACGTGCGCAAAGAAAAATCAAATTTTGGAATATCTTAACATGGACAGTTAACGCTAGAAGCAATCTAATGAAAATGATTCACTCAACAATGTTCACGTACAATTATAAGAGAATTCAACTGTGACCAGTGATGTATGGAGGGTATACGCGGGTATACGGCGTATATTCACCTACCTTTTTTAGGCCTCACCGTGTACCCATATACTTTTTTTAAATAAGCAGATATCCTCCCTTATCTCTTCGGTGGTAAATAATACATTTAATTTACTACAAAAAAGGAGTATGTCATGATTGAAAATTTGCACCAAATTGACCTTTTTTAAGTGCAAAGCAAACATATTTCCTTATCATTTTAACACAGAAAAAAAACACAAAATGGGATTCATTTTTTTTGAGAGTTATTTCTGAACATGTTTCCTTTCTGTGGTTAGCACTTAATATACGTCATAAAGAAATACATATATTTACAGGAAATCACGCGGTAAATATTAAGAGTGTTGGAAGACATACAGTAAATGCATAAAGAAAGAACTACAAACAAGGTATTAGAGAGAACATATGAGATAGGATACTGAAAGTGTCGTACAGGCAATCAATAGAACTAATGGAGTACCCGGCAATAAGTTATAACTTTTCTTGTCCTCTACACTGAAATCAAAGTACGCTTAAAGTGCATGATATGTCACAAACAAAGTTAACAAAATGTTCGTTTTATACATTTTTAGTCTATAATTTATGAACATTTCGTGAAGTAAATATGAACTACATCACCTTTTTTTTCTGCACAACCGGTGTGTTGATACCCAATCCATCCACAGAAAGTTCACTTAATAGTTGACAATGTACTAAACGTGATCTGAAAAAGAACTCTAAATAATGTGAGCTACCAGAAATATAAACTGCACTACCGGTAAGAAGCAAATAAAAACACACCTTGAGCACACAAATGGCTCACTTTCTTCAGCAGGTTGACATAAAGTTTACATTGTTTTATATATAGTTAATTTTCTGTGAAGTTTTTGTGTGCTTTTTGTTCCAGCAGATTTTCAGTGTGGTGATTAATCGATCTTCGATTGGGACATGACAACAAAAGCACAGAATCTTTTTTAAGATGGACAAAAAATGTTTAATCGAAAGCGATATACAATATAAACTTTTTAAATAGTAACGTTGAGTCTCATCAACGTTTGTGAGTATATACACCTTCCCACCTTTTAATTTATTTCTTTTTTTAAATATAAAACCCCGGAAGAAACTCCTGTGTTCTTAAGAAAGAAATGTAAACATATCAAGGTTTTTAAACTTAAAATGGATGATATTTAGATGCTCTCCCGAATGACGAGTACCTCTTCCTGGAACATTATTTTCGGACCCTGTTGAGAACAAGTCGAATAATGAAGTTCAATGAAATAACGACTTAACACTACTTTTAAAGGGGCTATTGTAAGCACTTTATGACTTTTGTACTTCACGCTCTTTCCATGTAATTTCACGCTCTGTCCATTTCTTGGTTGTTTCTTGAGATTACGTTAGCCTTAGAACGGACGGGTGAGAAAAACTTACGTTAGCGGACAGGCTGAGTTTGTTAGACCCAATGAACGATACATTGCGTTTAGACGAACTGTAAGCAGTATTTTCATGAATATGATTTATTACAATAATTATAATATTAGAAAGAAAGTTTATTTTATATTTTTGTACAAACAAAAATATACTGCCCACGTGATGTACCTATATATATATACATTAACTCTGAATGAGTTCCGGCTTGGAACTATACAATATATAAAAGAATTCTACGATTAATGTAATTTTTAATTTTTACATTACGCATATAAGTAATATAACTATTTTTTTTTCAGCATTTGGAACAATCGTGTTACATAATTAGGGTGCACTTTGGAAATTCGTCTCATGGTGTGAATAGAGACATTTTATGGTTTATTATACGTTATCAAGATAAGATTGAAGTGAATGCAATGCTTTAGACAATACTGTGCTCACACCTTTAACTCGAGTGTAAAACGACTCAAGATTGTTGCTGACTTGGCTCCGTTCGAACCCTTCAGGTGAACAATCCTCTTCCTAGCTCGATAATAACACAAGTTTCACTAATAATATGTGTATATGCGAAAGTAAGAATGTTTGAAGATTGCACAAGATACCAAGCAAAGTGTTGCACCATAAGAAACATATTGTACTCAACACCAGCCATGATTGATGAATGAAACTTGGCCAAAAATAAGACTGGTTGACTACTGCATAGACACAGCCTACGCAAGCTTACGGGTTGGGTCTCTGAGACTCAAATGAAATTTCACCGCATATGAAAGGATACATTATGCAGTAAATAGTTAAATAAAAAGCCAAATACATCTATAGGATGTCATTGAAAGGTACACACAATGAAATAGTGGTATATGAAGCCAACTAGTTGGATATGCAAAAGTAAATATCGATTGGGTCTAAGAGACTCAGACAGTTCGTTCTAGGATTAGTTGGGTTTGTTTAGGTTAGAGTTGCATCTCGCATGTAAACGTTGAGTGCAAGGTTTATAAAATGTTTACAATAGAGCAGTAAGTTTAAATAACTTTCAAAATCAAACCTTATCTAATCTCTATAATTTTAAATGATTGAGAAGAATATTTAAAATGTAATCAGAAAAACATATGAAAACTTTTAAAATGAGAACCCTGTTTATACCGGGAGATTTGTCGCAAGAAATTTGCCATTTAATGTTTGCTCCGATGCTTTGCTATGTTATTACTCTCTTCTTTTAATGGAGTTATTGTAGTTGTTTTGTTTTCTATTGTATTCATTTATGAAAAATATTTTTAATTTTAAAAGTAACTACATACATCTTTAAAATAATCAATACATATATTTACTATACTTACGGCATCAGTTACAATGATTTGTATTTAAATCGTTATAGTTATAGCACAACAATGCTATATAAGTGTGTAAATTGTTTATGATAGACTAAACATGGCACTATTGAATAACATTCGACACGGGAAATAATTATCCAGCCCTCAACAATATATCAGAATCTCCGCCCACTGCAGCTATAGCTGTCCATCGAATCAAGGAGAAATCGCGTGTAACTCCGTGGTCTCATGCTCATCGTCACTGTTGTTCACAATATATGAATGTTCGGTTATCTTTTATATAAGTTTGTTATTTTCGGAAATTAATTTTAAATGTTCTATATAGAAGTTTACTAGGATTTGTTAACATGTCTCGAACTAAGACAAGTATACCTAAAAACTTCAATTCAATTCAAATTGTCAAAATGCCTGTAGCCCTATAGGCATATAGTGCATAGGCATTGAACTATAGCAGCGTGTGTGTCAGTGGTGAGATCGTAAATAATCTATTGTCATCCTTGCAAGAAGCAAAATGTATTTAGAGATTAGCAGTTGAAAAGAGATGTTCTTGGGAGGGAGTTTATCCGTTTTTTAAAAGATAGTTTTCTCCCAAAATTCGATTTTTACTCTAAATCTTCATGGAAATTAAATATTTCATTTTCCAATAATCAAGATACAATGATTAAATCTAGCTACTAGGAAATATGTAACTATGTGTAGAGATTGTAACTGTGTGTGGAGTTACTGATCTCCCACCAGGCGCCTCTCCAGGTGGCAGATAGGGGAATGCCGACCAGCTATGGTGGGTACCGGAAATATTCCGGGGCGGCCAAAACCAGTACTGCTGCCTTGTAGTTAGTAGAGTTATCTACAAAGGCTAGGGGAAGACAACCCCGAACAAAAATATCATGGTGAGGGGAAGCAGCATCACCATTACCACTCTGAGGCTGCATCACCATTACCACTCTGAGGCTGAAGATGAATGACATCGGCAAAGCTCAGAGATGGACAGAGGACGACATCTTGAAGGAGGCTTCAAGAACAGGATTAACAAAGACTTTAGAATAGGAACATGGAACGTATGAACGTTATACCAAACGGGCGCTCTTCAGGGGGCTGTACGCGAGACCGAGAAGTACGAGGTAGACATATTAGCTATACAAGGAGTTCGGTGGAAGGGTCAAGATAGCATCCAACAGGGCAGGTACACTTTCTAATACAGGGGAACAAAGTCTCACGATTTCGGAACAGGATTCCTTATTAGGAACAGTATCATCCAGGTGGTACAGAATATAGAGTTCGTAAACGAAAGACTATCGTACGTTACGATACGTACTCGATGGGGCCACACGGTTTTAATAAATGTCTGTGCTCCGACTAAGGTGGCTATTGATAACGACAAAGATATATTCTACGATGAGCTAGAAAGGCTGTTTGACCGATTACCAAAGTACAATTAGAAAATTGTGTTGGGTGATTTGAATGCAAAGGTAGAGAGGGATTAAAACTATAGACCTACTATAGGCAAATACAGCCTTCACGAAAAGACCAACAACAATGCAGAAAGGCTAATAACTTTCACAATTTCCTACTGCTAAAGAGCACGTACTTTGAACACAAAGGCATACACAAATACACATGGTTATCTCCGAACGAAAATACTCTCAACCAGATCGATCACGTATTAATAGATGGACGAAGACACAGCAACACAGTGGACGTTAGGTCTTACAGAGAAGCGGAAAGTAACACCGACCATCAATTAGTGATGACAAAAGTAAGGAAAATGTTATGCATCACAGAGAAAGCAAGGGATCAAAACAACTGAAATTCGAAATGAAACGATTAAATAATCCGAGCATAAAAGCAGATTACCAACTCGAACTCTCAAATAGGTTCGAAATCTTAGCCTTTTCGTGTAATAATAATGATGCTATTAATAATGAAATTGATGTAAGTAAGACGTGGGAGGCAATTCGTGGAACAGTTAAGAGCGCAGCGAAGAAACCTGTAGGTCAGAAGAAACAACAGAAAAAGAAACCTTGGTTTGATGAAGAATGCCTTAAGTTTCATGAGGAAAGAAAACAAGGAAGGCAACGATGGCTAGACAATAAAAGCGAAACAAATACCAACCACTACAGAAATGCGAAACGAAACGCCACACGCGGGTTCAGGAACAAAAAGCGAGAATATATGACGCAGAAGATTCAGGAGATAGAGGAAAACGGCAGACATATAACATACGAGATCTATACAAAATGGTAAACTCGTTAAGGAAAGGTTACCAGCCCAGATTATAGATGATTGGAAATGAATGCGGAGATCTTCGAGTGGATCCGACTAAAATTGAGGATGTGTGGAAAAATTATTTCGACAAACTTCTTAATGTATACAACGGAGAAAAAAACAGATGAAATTAAAATATATGCGGCAGAACCGTGGCTCCTCGAAAATATCGAGATCGAGATCGAAATGTCGATAAGGAAATTGAAATATTTGAAACCACCAGGAATAGACAATATTACAGCCGAATTAATTAAAGCGTTAGGAACGGCATTAATCAAAGAACTTCATAAATTGATAAATGCTATATGGAGAAAGGAGGTGCTTCCAACGGAATGGAAAATCTTAATAATAGCTTCAGTTTATAAAAAAAGGCGATAAATCGGACTGTAATAATTAACGCGGAATATCTTTACTTCCAACATGTACAAAGTGCTGAGTAATATCCTGCTAACACGCCTAAGTGAATACGTAGATGAAATAGTTGGAGATCACCAATGTGGATTTAGAAGAATTATATACACGTTGGATCAGATTTTCGGCTTGAGAGAAATCTTGGAGAAATAATGGGAATACAAAGGAACTGTATACCAGTTATTCATTTACTTTAAGAAAACTAACAACTATTAAAATGGGAAAATGTTTCAATATCCTGGTACTAATTGGAATTCTTAAAAAACTTGTTCAACTGGTAAGGATGTGTCTCAGCGAACTCATAAGCAGAGTATGGATAGGTTGTAATATGTCAGATAGTTTCGAGTTTCGCAAAGGATTGAAAAAAGGCGATGTATTGTCACCATTACTGTTTAACTTTGCGTTAGAATACGCTATTTTAAAATTAGAGGGGACAAAAAGGGATTATCACTGAATGACTTGAATCAACTGTTCGTATACGCGGATGATGTAGATTTAATAGTGGACGATATAGATGCACTACAAAGTTATACCGATGTCTTAGTAGAAGTGTGCGATGAGATATGCCTACATGTAAACTTAGATAGAACAAAATACATTATAACCGAAACACAGAGAATAACGGAAATAGATACATAACAATTAAGAATGAGAACATAGAGAAAGTAAACAAATTTAAATGCTTGGAGCATATGTCACAACCAAAAACGAGGTCACGGGAGATATAAAAAGTCGCTCAGCATCGTGCAACGTATGTCTCTACTCAGTTCAGAAACTCCTAACCTCGCGGTGAATATCAAGGAAATTGAAATCGAAAATATACAGAACGGTTATTGTGCCGGTAGTATTTTACGGTTGCAAAATTGGAGTACGAACATTGCAGATGACCATAAATTAATAGTGTTTGAAAATAAGCTTTGAGAAATGGATACAGTTCGAAACGGGACGAGGTGACTGGATAATGGAGGAGGCTGCATAAAGAAGAGCTTCACGGAATTTACGAATCACCAAATGATGTAAGAATAATGAAATCGTGACGACTAAGGTGGGCAGCCTATAGAGCTCGGATGAGAGAGAAACGAAGATTATATTTCATCGTGGTTGGTAAGCCGGAGGGAAAGAGATCGCTTGGAAGACCTAGAAGACCGCTAGGAGTATAATATTAGAAGGGATCTTGGAGAAGTAGGTGTTTGTGATAAAAACTGGCTTGATCTTGCTCAAGATAGAATCCTATGGAGAATGTTTGTTACTGCGGTTATGAACTTGTGAGTTTCGTAAGCCATAGAGCAAGTAAGTAATAAAGCTAGTGAGCTGTGGCGCACTGAGCTGGAAATGAGTAAAGGATTGAAGGAGGATGAAATTGTCACTAGGGCGCAGATGAAACAATGAATTATTGTTGTCTCCATTATAAATGTAACGAAGTTTTTGTGTATCCGAAAGAATCCAATACCGAGGGACTGAATACATTTTGTGCCTTTGGGAGATTGTGATTCATTTTTAAAAATTGAATTTATCATTTGTTCATCTTTGTAACAAGACCAAGAATAAATTAGAAACAGGAGTGATACTTTTGCATATTTATTCATAATGTTTCTTGAAGAAATAACCTTATGTTGTACTTGAAGATTTTGGCCGATTTTCTTACAATTGCCGTGATGTTAGATGGATCGTTCGACTTTATTTTCGGTGAATTTGTCGTACAGCAGAAACTCAGGTGATAATGACTTCCCATCCACAAATATAACTGGCATTACCATGTATGAGTGAGTCACGCCTGTTGCTGACTTCATTTCTAGAAAACACTTGTTTTGCGCCTTTTGTTAAAGAACAGTCAGATATATTTCTATGTCATATCTGCTTTGATTTGTGATGAAAACTTGACCTAGATTAAAATTATTGCTTACTATTAATAGCTCGAACGTATGCATGTCAGTTTATAAGGGGAGATATATGGTTTGTTCTTTCTTTACGTCCTTCTCCTTAATCTCAGCAAGTTCAGGTCCAACCGAGATGAGCCATACACCGTTGGATTCGTCATAATCTCAAACGGTGGGGAAAATTATGAGTTTTACTCTAAAACTGACAGATCCTTTTCATTTACTATGTTTTCTCCATTTTAACTATTTATATTCACATGGTCTCTTTGTCCCCTCTCTAGATCTCAGTAACTACAATCGCACAGAGATAAACCATACATCGTTAGAATCGTCATGGTCTGAAACAGTGGGTAATGCTATGGCTTTGACTCTACAACTGGCAGATCCTTTTCAGTAAATTAGTATTGTTCATTTGTACCTCTGCTAGATCTCACTAATTATTAGTCCGATAGAGATAAGGCATATACCCTTGGATTCGCAGTGGTCTCAAACGGTGGAATAAGCTATAACTTTCACTATAAACTGACAGGTACTTTTCAATAGCTTAGCATTCTCCATCTGTATATTTTTGTCACCCCTAATTCTCAGTAACTACAGGTCACACAGAGATAGGCTATACACCATTGAATATTGCCATACTGTGAAACTACGACTTTGACTCTAAAACTGGCAGGACCTTTTCAATCCCTCAGTGTTCTGCATTTGTGCTTCCGCTCGATTTTCGGGAACTACAAGTTTGACAGAGATAAGCCATATACTCTTTTATTTGTCATGGTGTAAAACGTTGGGGGGAAATTATTACTTTGGCTCCAAATTCGTCAGGCCCTTGTTTAGTAATCTTCATTTGTCCCCATAGATCTTATTAACTATATGTCACAATGAGATGACCCCATACACCATTGGATTCCTTATGGTCTGAAACAAGGGGAAAACTGTGACTTTGACTCTTTTGGATAATGTTGAAAGAATAGTTGGACTTATACTGGGCGCTTTGGTTTTCTCTATTATAAAGCCATTACTTATCTGATTTTATTACAATATTACAATTATTTCGACGAGCCTGAACAGGGAATCGATAATTTATTGAAACAAAATAAAACTCTGGACTTTTAGCAATCCCGGTCACAATACGGAAACCAGGACTATCCGGAGTAAACCCAGACGTATGGTAGCTCAACCTTTTTGTGCTAATGTCATGGATGAGTTTGACGGCGGCAAAATGGTTTTCCATCAGTTCGCCTAGGCTAAGAATGTCTTTCTTCTTCTTGTCTTTGTTTTAGAGACACATTTATAAAATTTTCGTAAATCATATACGTCGTTAGATTTAGAAACAGTGTGAATAATTTATCATGCAATCTTGCTTCACTTTTTAAATTTTGCTAACCAAAATGGAGATGATTTGAACTTAAGTGTATCATATGGATCCATGATGGATTCAGATCTAATATTGAGTGATGCTGAATAATTTCATTTTTCAAAGTTGCGAGTTCTTTTAAAAAAAGAAAACACTATACATATATTACATATATTTTGTTAACGTTTCATTCAAATTTATAAAGAACCTTGAAACTACTCTGAAGAAAACAATAGGGACAATTATTTGCTTCTTTTACACACAAGTTTCGCTCCAGTAACTACAAGTCTTCCATGACTAATTTTTGAAATAGTAAGCACGCTGTTTGAGTAGAGTTGGTTCATATGATATGAACAACTTCTATTTTCATGTGAATCACATTCTTCTTCGGATATTAATCTCATGCAGCACAAAGATAACGAATCGATATTGGGCCTATGCGGATACGGATTATAATTGGGCGTTCTGACTAAACACTGATCTACGATATTTGGCATCCTACGATATTTTGCATTGAAAGCTATTTCTGAAACATTAGAAACGTGTATTTGATCCAGAAAACATGCAAGAAAGGCAGAATAAATTATTAAGTTTAGAGAAATATTAGTGGTTGATGATCTCATTGTGCAATACCGATCAGACACTGGCAAATATCGTTCCGAAGAGCGTCGTGTGTGTTGAAGAATGTCTATTTAATGAAGAAATAATACTTGTTATACAAAAACAACATATATAAGACTTCTACATGCTTCCTGCTTAGTCATTCTGTAACGAAAAGTCTGTGAATGCCATCACATTCCATGTCTGAGACATGTCAGCACATTCCATGTCTGTATAATTGATGTAATTATTATTATTCATGAATGCTTCAGTGTCAGAGTGAATAAGACAAGGGACAACAAATCACACAAGTGCAGGTTCGAACTCGTTCACAGACAAGCGAGAAATTTTCAACTATAAATGCAAACAAGAAAATAAGACGCGTAATAGACTAAATACAGGATATAACAATATCCAGATTTTTTTCATAAAACTACTGTAATATATATATATATATATTTCCTTTATTAAAATAGTAAATTCCTGACAGCGATGAATATTGTTACCGATCAGCAACAATATTGGCTATAGTGTTTGACATTCAATATTGATCGATGTTGGATAACAACATCGCTCGAAGTCTCTAATTGTCCGTTATTGATATCGGCCGATACTGGGGATGGTAGCCTTATGGTTTATCATTGTAGACAATTTCAAAAATTAATGTAAAAAATAGGTTTTAAGCAATGCAGATTCAAAAGGTTTACAGTGTTTTGATATTAAGTATATTTAAATGGGAGTCAAACGACAGCAATTATACATGAATAGTACTATTATGTTTACCAACTCTGGATAAACTTTTCTCGGTAAATCTGAATTAGAAAGCAAGTAACTTAGTTTGAGAGTTATGACTGGAAGAAGGTTCCTTTACGGGGATAAAACGTTCTGCAGAAGAGAAAACGAGAGAGTTGCTAAATAAAGTGGGATATCAGAAATTAGAGGAAAAAGAGAGTGGCTGCAACTATTAGTGATATGATTAATCTTTATGTTCATAATGTGATGAGTTGAGTTTAGACTAGAATATGTATTCCTTCGGAAGGAGAGGTAATTCTGCCAAGTCGTGTGGTCTGAGGCGTAAAACTAGCCTCTCCAAGGTTCTGTGTTCGGATCCCGGTTGCAACACGGATGTTTGTGGAGTTTGGAAATTTAATGATTCGAGCACATAAGTTCCTTAGGACCTAGGAGCATTAACTGCAGGAAACATGGTATTTGGCATGAAAATTCTTCCTTTCAATACATTAGTAACGGCTGTCTGAACTTTTCCATTCGATACCCCCGGGGATGAGGGATGTGTTGGCAAGCGCGTTCCATAGGACAAAGAAAATTTAATGACAACATTACAAGTCCATCCAACAGGGGATGACATTTTAGGATAATAGTATGTGTTATGTTAGTTTTGCTAACATATTTTATCAACCCTGCACCAATGGTAAGACCAATTCCCTAATTTAAAATAAATTATGAATTTCGAATAAATTAATTACTTTACATCATACGTTTTAAACAAAATGTGTCTGATCGCCTACTGCAAATACTTTCATATTCTTTTTCTCTTCAGAACTGAACTGCTGTTACGATGAAGCGAAATTTCGGGATCAAAGGCAATATCGAAGTTTCCAAGTCTCCTAATGAAACAAGGAGCTAAGTTTTATTATTTCTTCATTACAAAAATGTGGCAAAGGAAAGGTTGACTTGCCCTAGCGAGTTTGCTAGTAAAGAAAGTGAGACAGCTGAATGTTCAACGGTAGCAAACATCTACTGAAATTTGAAGAACCGTGGATTAAAATAAGAAGGTTAGGTGTGAAGGAAGTGGAGGAATAAAGAAACACTTCCGGACAAAGAGGTAAAATTTCGTAAAGGCTGCTGTTTGAAGTTGAATGAAACTAAGCTGAACAAAGCCATTTAAAGAAGGTATATGGAAAGAAATACGGGTGAAGATTACAACTCAGAGATGTCAACGTATGTTCAGAAAAGTACTAGGGCGAAGAACTAACTTCCAAATAGTCGGGAAACATTAAGTGTTTCCTTTCGTGAGAAATTGGTGAAGGAGAAATCACAATCAGTCCGAAAGTTTAATTGTGTGGGAGCACATGCTTTTACAGTTTAGGATCAAAGGTTACTGCCAAAACTCAGTGAAGGTGAAGCACCTCTAACACCAAGGGAAGGAATATGTATATATTAACTATTGACGAGATTTCTTTAACGCCTGAAAGTAGCAATACTCATTACCCGAAACAAAAATTCTGGAAATAATCTTAAGTGTAATACCCAAAATAGAAAGAAGTTACCATGCCTAAATGAAATAATTGAAGAAAATGAACTTTCGTCATTACCCTAAGGAAAATGGGTAATGGATGTTCTTTTCCGGTCCCAACTGGCATGAATAATCGTGCTTTTTAAATATTTAAAACCAGGACTATTGAATCAATCGATTAAATAATATTACAGGTGAAGGCAATAATAAATGTACACACTCGTCCATATGACAGAATTCTAGATACTGACCTTGAAAATAGATAATTAAGAATGTGTGTGTATTTTTGGGAATAGATATTAAGGTTAACTTGAAGTGTTTATTTTTCTCACTAATTGTAATAGATAATCTTTCATAAATACAAGGTAATATCATAGAGCCAGTTTACTACTTTCTGGGCAAATGAAATAAATATAGAAAGAAACTCAGAATCTCTTCCTCTGCTTTTGACCAGTGTTCTTCAAAATCTTCAGCAATATTACTATTATTGAATTAAGCCATTTATTTTATTTTAAACGTTCTACGCCTTAGCACCAGGATCTATTTACCGATGTTTAGTTCTACAATTTTGAAAGTGAAAACAATAGTATTTCTTTTTTTTGGAAATGTTGTGATGATACAATTTCTTAAAGTAATTCTTCTTACTCTCTGTTGGATTCCCTATAGTTTAGCTTCTGAAGTCAGTCTCTTGGTTAAGCACTGGAGAAAAACTACTTCTAAATTTACTGGTGCATTATTGTTCAAATTTACGTAACTTTCTTTTAGAGCTTAAATGTTAAAGGTTGTTACAAAAGAAAGTTATGGATCGAAAGGGCGTTCAAGATTGCAGTAAGAAGAAGCAAAAGTTGTCTTTTACAAAATCAGACTTTAGTAAATGTAGGCAGCTTTCTGTCTATTTGCTTAATTGCTTATAAAGTTTCTGCTCTCTTAATTACCAGGTATGTATTGTACATATACTAGATATTATTAATCATTTGATGGTCTGGAACATAAAATGAAGATGTACGTTGCCATCCTGACTAATTCGGAGTATGTTCAATTGCTATCCACTAATGGCTAGGACGAAGGCTTTATTTTCATGACTAACCTGAAGAGTAAACCACTTCTTAAATTCTTGAGTGGAAATAGATACAAGGTTATAGTTATGGAGCATATGAATGCAACACGTCATGTGTCAGATAGTTCTGCAGGAAAGATATTAGCAATAGTTTACAACAAGTATTTCGTGAATTTCAATTGCTGGACACTTGGAAGCAACTACATCCTACATAGGTAGGCGCAATGTTATTGCAGGATTGATTTTACTTATGTGTCGCACCATTTTAAAAATTATATACAGTTTGTACAATTATAAAAGCTGGTAGATAAGGTTTTTTGAAAGAAGAAACGACACCTTCCGACTGAATAGCGTCTATCGGCAGTTTGTCATGGCATATGGGCGAATGCAGCAGAAAATTTTCCTGCATGCCACGTCTACACTAGACAACCATAAATCATGATTAATATCATCCAGCTAAACGCGGATAGATCCAAACTAGCATGCGCCGAGCTGAGACATCTATGTGAAGAGGAGAACGTGGACGTGGCATGCGTACAGGAACCATACACCAGGAAGGGAAAACTGCAGGAATTTCCGGTCGATGTCGTGGCAGTGCTGCCAAGGGAGGAAAATCTTATGGTTGCAACGCTGATATTCAATAAGAATATAGAAACCCTAGAGTATGCCCAATACTCGGACAGGTGGGTCCAGTGTCTAGAGATAACCAATAAATAGAGAAAACTGTTAGTGGTCATTATTTTTGGTCTGTCACCTCTTCCGACCGAGATGTTTGTAATGAGATTGGAGAATATTCTGAATGCTTTTAATAATAAGGATATACTGATTGTGGGGGATCTGAATGCAAAGTCCCCGCTGTGGCACTGCCCCGGATCTGACGGTAATGGGGAAATGTTCGAAGGGGTGATCCAACAGTGTAATTAAAACATCCACAATAGAGAAGGACAACCTCCGACATTTAGGGGCAGGGCAGGGGCGGAATCTAATATCGATGTAACCATGTCCAAGGGAAACGTGTATAATGACTTAACGGATTGGAGAGACGTGGAAGATGCAACAACGAGTGCCCATAACGCCATCGGATTTAACATAAATCTAAAACAAGAAGATCATAAAGAGGATCAAGAAGACATAACAGTATTTAAAGATAATGTAAAAAAATAAACTGGAAAAAATTAATAACAAACTAAACTTACCACAGATCGACAGAAACTGTAATATTGATAACTTAACGGAGGAACTAGAGCTAGCCACAAAAAGAGTCATCGAAGAAGCCATCCCAAATAAAAAAAGGTGGAACTAAAAAGAAAAAAACGTATTGGACAGCGGCATTAGATAAGCTAAAAAGAAAAACAAAAGCAGCTAGAGGAAGTTACAGAGAGACTGAAGACCACAAGTTGAGGCAAAGTAGACTAAACAAGTATAGGGAAATCAAACAACAATTCGAGAATGAGCTACGCGAACACAAAAAAAGAACCTGGAACAAATTCGAAGAGGATAATCTTAGTTTGGTCCATGGGGAAAACCATACAAGATTGTGATGAGTAAAATAAAAACGAAGGGCATTCTAAGCACCTTGAAAAATGATAATGGACAGTATACCACCAGCTGGAAGGATACGACAGAGTTACTCTTCCCAAAATTGTTCCCCGATGATTTAGAAAATTATGACAATGAGCAGAATACACTCACGAGGGAAGCATCCAAGACCTACAACCCCGATCAAGAGGAAGAAAATAATGAAGAGCTCATCGTTACAAACTGGGACGTTGAACAAGCTATAAAAAGTCTTAAAATGGAAAGACCCCAGGCCCAGACGATATAAAGAGCGAAATCTACAAAGAAAACAAAGATATCTGGACTCCATACCTCGTAAGACTTTTTTCGCGAATGCTTAGAGCAAGGCATCTTCCCTAACTCGTGGAAGAAGGCAAAGCTGGTTATACTTTTGAAAGGCGACGACAAGGATAGAACAAACCCTAAGTCATATAGATCTATCTGCCTGCTAAATGTCGTAAGCAAA
>JAGDQP010008926.1:49945-61057 GCA_022664845.1 Lepisma saccharinum | reverse complement strand
TTTCAAAATGTGTATATTTTTGATTGGTTGAGTTGTAGTGTTGACTTGCTTATATACTTCAAAACCCAATAATAACGATCTGAAAATAGTTTTTTAATCACCCTGTATTATTATACTGTGTGTCATATGTGAAAGTAAGTCAACATGTTTATGTCCCATATATATTTACAAAACTCAAATTTTTATAAGCTTATTTTAATTATTTGTTTTTCCTCTGTCCCCCCCCCCCCTCTCTCTCTCTCTTTCTTTATTCATTTATTTTGTATCTTTCACACTTTTATTTAACCTTTTCTGGCTGAAAGTATTATTTTCATGTCGGCTCTCTACACCGCAGATTTTCCTATTTCCCTGTCAATAATGAAGGTCTGAAACTTCATCGAAGCATATTTTTCCTTATTGCAACTCGTACATGCAAGGTAGTTATGCAGTATATGAGATACGGAATGTTAAGCCAGTTTCCAAAAATTCCTCGAATCAGTGTGAGAATTAACGTAAATTTCCCCTCTAAATCTGTATCTGGACGCATGTATAATATTAAATTCATTACGTTTTTTTTCTTATGAATAACATTTCATCCCCCTCTGTAAAAATTCCTTAATTCGCCCACTGGAAGGAATACATAGTAGTATCTCGAGTTTCCAAATACAGTGTACATATGCAGATTGCAGAATGAGCGAATAACACGGAAAACAGGATTGGAGGAAATCTGACGACGGAATGAAAAGCGGAAGAACGCTGCCACTCTTTCGGCATAAATTCATGTCTGTGCGTAACATTCGCGAGGTTTTATATCACATTCCTTAAATTTAGCTTGCCGTATATATATTGCCGTTGTGTGCGTGGAAAAATGAACTTTAGTGCTCCATATTTCCAGTGCTATTAACAAAGCTGATTCGGCATGGTACAGTCAAAGTCTTTAAACCTGCACTATCCAAAAGTGCATATTCAAAATTCCGCAAGGGATTTCCCAAATTAAATTCTCTGAAGGTGGGTCGAAATGAGTATGAATGGGACGGCTTTTCACCAGAAAATAATAATGCGTTTGCCTCGATTCACTATTTCATTAGATCCCATCCATATACCGAATGATTTTCTGCAGAAAAAAAAACGTGGTTGCATAACAAGCAGGAGTAATAATTTCATAATTTTATCGAAAGATTTGTTCATTTGTTATAAGATATTGAATATCATTGTCCCATTGAATGCTGAGGATGACGTAAGTCATCCTTACTCACATAGGAAGTATTTTATTTCATGTTCATTTCCGTGATCACCTACTTTCTTCGGGAAATCCCTTGCGCACTAATCGCACAATTTTGGAATATGCATTTCCAATAGAGCGTTTAAAGTCTTTGACTGTACCATGCCGCATCAGTTCTACTGCACGTAGTGTTAGAAATATAAAGGTCTAAAGTTCATCTATTTCATGCTTTCGACAGCCTGTAACCCCAAAATAATGCACATATCGAAAATTTGTCAGGAAATTTCGTCTTGTTTTGATTGAGGAATCAGCTCCAAAAGTTTGTCGGAGTAGTTCGTAAACACCGTGTATATAAACACTGATGAAAAAGGAAATATTAAATAAAAAAATGCTACTGTACAAAAAAAAAGAAAGAAAGAAAAACGGGATATAATACAACGGAAAAGCACTGAACAGTCGAAGATAAAATTAGCGTATGATGACATGGAAAATATGAATAAACAAAGTAAAATAATAGTGTCTCCTGGCAAGCTCAAAGTAATCTGGTATTCTTGAATGAAGAGAACCATCTTTACAATATACCTTGTTCAAACTACAATTCCATTGTTCATTTTCCAAGAATAGACATGTCACTTGGGGGTCATTAGAAACTAGTAACTTGTCATCGTGAATGGCAATGGACACGAACCTCTAGGTCAGAACTAACGACTTCCCTCGGATCAGGTAAGGAAAGAACACCAGCAGAGAGTAAATAAGTGAAACTACGGAATTGTAAGATTTTTTCTCCTTTGCGGAAAAAAGAAAGCGAACATAAAAGCTGCGCTCTGTGGGATCATTGAAGTGTGTTTATATATTCCGCTAGTACGATAAATCCCACTATGCAAATAAGAAATGTTTTTAAATTTACATGAGCACTTACAAACAAACTATTAGCAACACTATTCAGAAATTAGATTCATAATATATACAATTTCCTCTTTAATAAACGAAG
This sequence comes from Lepisma saccharinum, assembly GCA_022664845.1. NCBI lineage: Eukaryota > Metazoa > Arthropoda > Insecta > Zygentoma > Lepismatidae > Lepisma > Lepisma saccharinum. Next base: position 58,865 of record JAGDQP010008926.1, on the reverse strand, counting down.
CATATCAATGATTGATATTCCAAACATTTAGGTTAGGTCTTTTAAGTTAACTTTCAACGCCAGCAATGTTGTCGAGCAACGTAATAATTATGAAGATTCAAACAAGTGAGGCTCTCTAGTCGCAGTGGAGCTGTGGTTCTCAAACTTCTTTGGCCACGGAGCCCTTTTAATCCAAATACGACGCTGCGGAGCCCTAATATATTTCTCTAAATCAGAATTACAGTGTAAAATATTTTGGTTCACATACGAGCAAATGGCCCAATCAGCGCGGTCCAGTTGGTAACTTCTTAACTCGTATCAGCATTGGGGGCATGCAAGTTTCGAGCGCTGTTAACGGATAACTATTAACTTGACAGGTTTTCCAAGGACTTTCCTCAGTTGATCAGGCGAATGCCGGGATGGTATCTCAGGTAAGGCCTTGCCCGCTACTTCCCAATCCCTAGCTTCGGGAGAGTGCTTATGGAGGGACATCATTTCTAAGATGGAACCGACTTAGGCCAAAGTTGTAAAATTCAGGACAGAAAAGAACATAAAAATAAAAAAAGTACATCCATTGAGGAAGTTCAATACTGAGTGAAATTGGTTTCAGTCAATAGTAGAGCTGAGCTTTTTATAATGTGCTAGTATATTTCATGAACAAGAACAGTAACCATCAAAGAACATAGAAAATATACAATGTACGACCAATTTTTCCTGATATAAAATTATTAATTTACTCATCTCAGTGTGACGAATTCAGTTGTTTCTTACCCAAGGAAAGTTCTTTTACGTACATATTTATGTAAGAGAGTTGTAGTCGCATATTAGGCTCAGCATCCAGTCTGTTGCGGTACTTCGTTTTTGTAGAAACATAGGTTGAGAACTCAGACTCGTACAGATACGTACTAACAAAGGGAAGTAGAATTATCATAACCTTATGTGCTAAATTTGGGATTTGGTGGTATTTTATTGTTTCCATAATCATTGTCAAACCTCGGTCAAGGGACATGTTTCTAAAAGGTCAAGAAATTGTCACCACACAGGAGATAACAACGGACCCGAACTCTCGCTGAAGCAATAAATACATAACAGCTTGAGATGTCTCCCTTCTCTGTGAGCGCGCGTATGTCAGTGTTGATGACTTTCCCGATCCAACTCTTTGCTCCTTTTCGTTCTTGAGATTGACAAAAAAAAAAAAAAAAATCAATCTGCAGGAACTAGTATGTCTCACCTAAAAATGAAAGTTATGAGTAACCGATATACAGCCTAAACGGCTGGAACTAGAAAAATGAAATTTGGTATGAAGGTACATCATAACTAGCAGATTAAGCAAATATTTTTTAAAAAATTGTAAAAGTCGCCATCTTGGATCCAAAATGGCCACAAAACCCATTGTTGTATAGAATACACAGCCTAAACCGCTGGAACTACAAACACCAAATTTGGTGTGACGGTACATCATCACTAGTAGATTACAAAAATATTACAAGTCTCCAAAGACGCAATCTTGGATCCAAAATGGCGGAACCTAAAAATTTATTTTCAACACCGTTTGAGATAGAGATACGAAATTTGGCATACTAGAGATACTACGAGTTAGCTCATTCACTTTCAATCGAAAAAAAGTCTTTTTCTCGATGACGGGCTATTCTAGTTAAAAATGGAAGAGGTCATTTACTCAAATATCTTGACCAGTGGTGTAATGGAGGGAAAGCTAGTACCGGGGCGCTTGATACAGAACAGTTTGTTAGAGCATGAGAATGGCAAGTATCGCCTACATTAATGTGTACGCACCTGCTTTGCCTGTTTAGATAGCATGCCAATTGGTAAAGAATTATTCAGTAACGTTGAATCAATTCTCTGTTGCCTCCAATGATGGACGAGGACAATTCTGAGTTCTAAAAAAACGGAAGGTCTTATCCATACAGCTTCACATAGTTCCATATGCGCTAGGGAAGCTGTCATTTCTGACTGCAACCCACGACAAAACAACATGCCAGCACAAAAGGGCACGTAAAGGCAAAAACTGTTGCAATGGCAGTGGAGAGAATAATACAGACTAGCGCAAGTTTGAATGCACGGGCAGTCGCTGAACTTTTTGTACTTCTGTGTCTGCCAATGCTATTGTGGAGTTTCTAATTTTTACCACGTGCACTTCTAAACGCACTTACAAGTAAGTATGTTTTACCAGAATTGTTCTTGGGAAACAAACATAAACAACGTAAGTACATACCCGAAAATACATTTCCCATGTAGAAATATTCTGCCATCTCTCACACATAGTTTTTGACTGTCTCGTTCGCCAGCCAAGCAATTGACTGCATTTGCAGGACGTGATTATCTGTCACTTTCCGTGACCTGCTGCGTCATACGGTGAATACTTGTTGTTGTACGACGTGCAGAAAAATTAAGTACAGTTACTTGGCTATGGCGCGGCATAAAATAATTGAGCAGTAATGATGTTGAGAAAATGAATTTTGTCTAGTTAATTTTAACTTCTGGACCACTCCGCAATGTCGCGGAGCCAATTTGGATGATCTACGTGCCATTGGTAAATTTTTTCAGAGACCTTTCGAACGACACTTCAACCACTTTCGTAGCCCTAGGAGTTTCTGAGTTAAAAGTTGTCGACAGACAGACACGCATGAAGGACTTCCCACCTTTAGCTGCTGTAGCCCAAAAGGAAGAGAGTGTTATTATTACCAATGGCAAAGGTGAACTTCTCAAATAATACAAGTGAGGCGGAGCCCAGTCGGGGCACTGTGCAATATAAGCTTCAGCAGCGAGCATCTTGTATACATGATCAATGTTCCGTTGTAAAAATTGCGGCGCGACCTTTAACCAACGACTCCTCAACCACCCTTTTAGGCCTAATAGTTCCAAAGTTGAAAATCCCCTGAAACTCTCCTTGCTGAGACAGTTTGACGCAGGTTTTTATTGAATATTTCTCAAATATATCCTGTGTTGAAATGTTGTGAACGAAAATTAAAAATTAGGATTAATAATTCTCATTTGGTTACAAGATTATCTGTCTTCGGGATTAACGAGAGAACTATACAATTTGATTAGATTTTTTGGGCTTTGAATTTTTTGCCAACGATTTTTTTTTAAAATGTACCCTTTTTAATTAAATATCAGGTGAGGGGGGGGTAGTAATCCACACACGTCATGTTAATATTTCTGAAAGTCAACAAACATGACATTTCAACGTATTAATTTTTCCAATAAGAAAAACTAGTTGTTGTCATAACAATATGGCAGTGTCGTATGCAGAATAAAAATAGTTTTGTTTACAAATACTTAACTGTGATAAATACAGTACAATCCTTCTCTTTCACCGTATAGGCAATATTTTCCTTAAAATATTCCTATGCGCAGTGGTAAATTCCTACACGTAGCCACATTGACTGAGAACGAACGAATGGGCGGTGCCTTGTATGTAGGCAAAAATGCGTACCAACGATGTCTGCTTCGACTTGTTTTGAAGCGCTTGTATACTGATTAAGTTTTTTTTTTCTTTTTTATGCTCGTTAGTTAAATATTCGCTCGCAAGAGGAGGCAGTTGTGGGTCGAGCTAACACTGTACTTTATGTGTAGATGAAGTTGGAAATAGCACAAAAAAATGGCAAGACCGGAGCAATTTGCATAGAATTTGAGCTCGTCTTGTTTGAAGCTTAAATGGTAGAGTACCCGGCCATTAATTGGGAGGCCAGCATTCGATTGCTCTCTAGGTCTAGCAGTTTATTTTTCTGACCATTTTCGAACTTACAAGTTACGTAATGCTCTTCATTGGGTTACGTCAAAATGAAGTCTTTTTCCCATCATCTGTACCTTGAAATGAATGTATGAACGTGGTCATTTAATGATAAATTCAACTGCGTATGGGTTCAGAATGAAGTGAATACACTGTTTCCTGATGATACCGATGCAGTCGGCCAGAGGCATAGTTGCCCAAAGGCCATAAATCAAATTAAAATAAAGTTGATGCATTTTGTTAGTGCTGTATGATATGTAAACGTAGTGAAGGTTGTTTTCGCTTTTGACTGACATGCAGATATGTTAACAATTGATTTACTTTCTCATTTGATTTCAGGATGGTGTTAGCGAAAACTTGGATAGGAAGTTGAAGAATGTGAATGTGGCAGCATCCGACGTTTCGGGCGATGCAGCTTCGGTTGTTTCGTCAGGGCGACTTACACCTAGAAGCTGTAAGTACACGGTATTTAGGGAAAAGACCGTATTGTGTGTTGTATTTGGAAAAAAATCTGATGAGGGTTTAGTTCGTTTTATCCTGCAACTCTTGCAGCGTGAAGTGTTGCCTGCATCTGAACTAGCATTCGAATTGCAATACATGCACTTACTACAACAACAGCGAAAGAAGGCCTTGAAGACTTGTTTTTTTCAATAACTTTTGAGCAAATCTCATGATGTACGTAGACTTCCGTACGTAGACTGTGCATTCATTTAATGGTACAGCCAACTAGTTCGAAGTGTTAAGTGTTCTATAAAATTATCAGTTCACAAGACAATTCTGATTACCGTCTGCGTATTAATATTATGTTGTGATAATCATTCCTTACTATCCAAACTGATATAATTAGTTTACAATTTTTCTTTTTAGCGTATGAGAGACTGCTCAAAAATATCGAAACGTATTTGACGTTTGGGGTTGCCATAGCTCAGGCGGTAGCGCGTCTGACTACGAATCGGGCGACCCAGGTTCAAATTCCGGTTAGGACGCTGTACTTTTGCTAGAAATAAAATGAAATGTATTACATGGAAATCCAAGATGGAAATACAACACAAAGTTAAAATTCCAGGATTTGGATTTAAAATTTGATCGCTTCTGAGTAATTCCGAAGACTAGTAATAGCTTCGAAATGCTTCAGACAACCTTCTGCTATCACCTCACAGACGGACGTGAGACGCGAGCGAACGAATGGGTAGACCGTAGCTGTTATGCTTCTCCCTGTTCCTAGTCAAAGGAGAGAAGAGTGGGAGTGTGCGTTTTGTTCAAGATTAGACTTACTTTCCAGCTTATTATAGTTTTTATTGTCTTAATTTGGTATTGGGTTAAATAAGTAATAGGTAAATCGCAGATCTAAAGGAAGAAGTCAATCATGCAAGATTTGTGTTATTTTGAATTCCTTAATTCAAAGCTATGAATAATAGCTTTATCGATTTCAAATTCGTTGCTTTAGAATCTAATAAAGTGGTAAAAAAAGATCTTACTTTAGATTAAAGTCGAGTGAACAAATAAGAAATAATTTCAGAACCATGTTGCAGATGCTAGTTTCTACTGCTGGATATGTATATCGAACACATTACATCCGGGGTAGCAAACTCTATTTAACCATTTTATATTTTAATACACAGTAACATATGAACGAATTATACAATTAATATTCCTTCCGATAAATCCTCTTGAATCAACAATCTGAAGGAAAATCTAAAAGCGTTACTTATTTCGCACACAAGGTAAAAGCATCACATGTAATTGAAACACTTTTTTTTTGTAACACTGTTTAGTTTTATCTATTCTGCTTGTCATAAAGGAATTTCGTACTTCACCATGAAAGAGAAAAGACAACTAACGAGTGAAGGTCAAAAGTAAGTTCTCAAACTTTTCCAAAGTTTGTGAATTGTCTGTTGTGAAACAGACTAAATAAGTATTTGCTTTAAACAAATAAAAGTAATACGGTATTTAAAATAAAGTTCAGTAGAGGTTGGCAAACTCTCTACCTATGCATGCTTTATTCACTATACTTCGGCAATGCATACAGGATGGGCTTAAAGTAGTATTTAGACATTGTGTTTACTATCGAATACGATAGTATTAGCTTCATATTGTCACACATTATCATGCCTGTAGTATATGAGAAGCATTTTGGAATATGTTCGCAAACTCTTATATCAGAATAAATACAAATGATTGAGGGGAAAGTAATGTGTGCATCTTCACCGTGAAATTCTTCATACCAAGATAACTCGATTTCAACGCCTCCAAAGGTGGAAAATACTTTCTTGAAAGATAATGCAGTTACGAAAAAGTTTCGTGAAAGAAGAGTGTATGTAAAATACATTTTCATATATTGAAAGCAAAAGTATTATTGAAAAAATACTTGTGGTAATAGATAGTAGTATGTATTTCATTTGTGTTTTCACAATGTTTCATTGTTCAGAAGGCCGATCGGCTTATATCCGTCCGATTTGGCAACACTGCTGCCACCGACGTACAACACCGAGAACCTTGACACTGACAGTGCAGTTGGTGTGGATTCTCAGCTACCACACGTGGAAGTGGCGTGATCGTGCAATGCCGTCCAAACTTAACCGGTATTGGGAAGGGTACGTCATGACCCTTTTCCACGCACATTTTTCGTATACCCGAATGGTGAAACAGTGCAAGGAACATGGTTTTACCATTGGGTTGACTGACCACTGCGAACAGTGTGGCCGCGAGTACAGTTTTTGAGGTATTAATTTTAGTAATTGTATTAAAGTCTTTATCAACAAAAATTAAAGGGTATTGACAGAGGTTTTAATTTAATGATATGTAAACATTTTAGCTCTAAGTCTTGGTGGTTAAATATGTAATGAAATGTCAAGAACTCGTTTTGCAAAAAATTAAAAAAAAAATTTAAAAAAGTTTACAAGCTAGGAAGTGTTTTTGTTTATGTTCTGAGTACTGTTGGTCAATGATTCGCTTTGTATTTAAGAGTTCGATCTTTTGTTAACTTAGCCCAATAATAAAAGTTTGCCCGAACTTGCCCCATTAAAATAAAAAAAATATTTATAAATTGTATCTAATTTGTTTTTCACGTGAGTTCAGAGGGCCTTACAGCAGTTTTCTGACATAAACCTATGAGTTTAATCTTTAGTTGATTGAGTTTATACAGAAAAGTAGAATGAGTTTATTGAATTAGGGTTTTTATGCAATTAATTCTATAATAAATGACATGTACTGAAACTTTAAGTTCATAAACCGCACCATGAATTATGATGTCACACATTAATGAGTATAAAATGCAAAGACGAAGCAAACCTGCGTACTCATCGAATTTCAAATTAATTTACCAAATACTGTTTATTTATGTAATGTTCTTCACTGATCTATCCTCTGAGTTACAACATTTTTTATTAGATGGCAGTCAAGTAACAAGTATACAGGATGGTTCACGAAATCCGTAACTGGGCCTAACTCAGCTTCTAGTGCACAGAAATCTTTGAAACGAAAATTGTTCATATCAAAGTGCAGTGCGGAATCACGTGGTGATGCTTTTGAAATCAGTGGCGTCTTGGGAATACCTTTACGAGGGGCAACTTCAAAATTTTAAATGGAAACAGACGTTGATTTTGCCACCAATGAAACAATAGCTAAATTTTGAACAACTTTTCGATAGCTCATACCATTTGGCAGCTAGAAGACCTAATTGATGGTCAAAACTAACATGGTGTAGAGTGATTTCGCGACTTTTCGGATGCTCTAACTTAAAGGGAATAGTAAATAAAGGTTCCAGACTAATAAAGTTAAATACTAAATGGGATATGCGGGATCAAAAATTGAAATTTTCAATAACAGGGGCGTCCCGGGAATACGGTTACGGGGGGCCAAGTTCAAAATTTTAAATATAAACAATGGTTGATTTTGCTTCTTTTTGAATAAAACATGAAATACTGAACAGCTTTCAGAGGAAATATTTTTAGAAGTTTTCAGTTACAAAGACCTACTTGGAAAGTTAACTGTTGACCTACCAATTAACTCTTGTAATTGCTAAACGTTACGAGATATTAAACAATGTTTCAACTGAAAGTTGTTCAAAATTTCGTGTTTGTTTCAATGGACGCAAAATCAACCCTCGTTTCCATTTAAAATTTTCAAGTTGACCCCGGTAGAGGTAGTCCCTAGACTCCACTGATTTCAGAAGCATTACCACATGATTCCGCACATGCACTTTATTATTAATATTTTTTATTTCAAAAATGTATGTGCACTAGGAGCTGAGCCATGGCCCTGTTACGGATTTCGTGAACCACCCTGTGTATTAATACCCTAAAAATCCAATATTGTTAAAAAATAATTTTTCACCCAAGAAACAACAGAACAGTGTCATAAGAAGCCTTATGCCAAATTATACGTATTAAGATATTTGCATAAATAAGCAAGATATAAAATATTTCATTATCCTTCATAAGAATAACATTGACCACAATACTGTGTTTAGAACTTTCATTTCTCGGAAACTAGTTGATGTAGGATAAAAATTCTAAATACTAAATTATTTATTTTTTTAAGCTCTTCCCAGTGGTGAGATCATAAATAAGATAATTTAATAAATAAATAGTAAAACATTGAAACCTGTTTTTGGGGGGGCGAAAGTGCCCCCAAAACTCCCTTCGGATGGTCGAATCTTTCTGGTTCACCAACTTGTTCTGGATAATGTTACTTTACATGTCTCTACCAAATTTTATCAAAATCGGACGTTTCATTTAAGAGTTATTAATTTTGGCCGTGATTTGGGGTCAAATACTCCACTGTGCGACGATAAAAAATATCACAGCTGCAAAACACCGACGGCCAATAACCTCGCCACCAAAAATCTCGACGACAAAACCTTGCCAGCAAAAACTTAGACGACAAAACCTTACTAGCAAAAACCCGTGCATATAATGCTTCCAATGGCAATTCCATTCTGTTTAAACTGCGTAAAGGGTAAAAAGAACATTTACCCCCAACAGTGAAAAATTGTGTGCGCTAATTTTACTCGCTTTCACATATCCAACTGATTGTCTGTTGTAGGGTAAAAAGGCAGCGGCAAGTGTTGCATGCGCAAGCGGTGAAGGAATACATAGATTTTTAAATTGGGTTGCACATGCAGAAGGATACTCAATGGAAAAATCGTTTTTATTCTGTCACATAGATGCTTAAACTCTTTCACTC
>JAGDQP010008926.1:6275-49545 GCA_022664845.1 Lepisma saccharinum | reverse complement strand
CAGTGAGAGCTTCGGCTCTCACTGTGATCGCCACTGTCTTTTATTCACAGCAGCTCCCCAATTGTCCTCACGATTCTGGATCAACACCGAAATTTTTTAGCCCCCACCGGGAATCGAACCCGGGACCGCACTGAAGTCGAGCGCGCTACCAACTAGGCTACGCAGTTGCTCAGTTCTGAATATAGCCTGCAAATGATCCAAATCCGCTCCAGGTAAAAAAAGGCATTTAAGGCGAAATCCTCAGCCTAATAACTCCGGAAGTAGTATATGGTCACGTTATTAGGAAAAGTGAATACGCGTTTGCTCGTACTGAACTGCTTGTATGATCATAGAACGCTCAGGCTCGCGGACACGTAAGTGCAACACTTCAACAATAATTCGATTTAATACTGACAAGTGTCACACACTTAATCCAAAGATGATAAAATAAAAAGGAATAGATACATTACTTTTGTGTGACTGGTATTCGGCTATAGTTTGCTGCTGTATCTTTGTAAGTTAGCAAACACAGATACCCCTCTGCGTTAAATAATAGGGTAATCAACAAATAAAATAACAATTCGCTCGGATGCCCATAGTCAACCTTCTCCAATGCAAGGATGACTCAATTGGAGAGACAATATATCATTACCTAACGTTAAAAACAGATTAACAAACGCAGAGTGAAATTTGCTTAAAAAGAATGTAAATGTTTCGAGCCATCGAGAACTCAGAGCATTATACGGATTCATAGAACGCATCGGTGTAGGTAATAGTTAACGCGGAATTCTTCCCACCCAAACATATTATATAAAAACAATAGATATAAATAATTAGCAGCAATCATCAGTAGAAAGTATCTCAACGACAGTACGCGTAAATCAACTATTTTCTTTTTACCTCATCATACACTCATAAATAATATCTATATAGCAAGCTTATCCAATATCGTTGAAAAACGCCGTATTCGTATACAACCATAATTTACAATAATACGACGCAGGTTGCATACTATCTAGGAGATGAATTCCATTCTTCCCAATAAAGGCCGTCACACTTGGAAGATCGTAGTGGTTAAACAAGTAATAAATCCTTAACTACGCTAATAATTACTTTATGACAGGGATAATGGTTACTAAACAACAAAGTAAAAGTCTCCTATATATTTTTTTAGATATATATTGGGTATTGAATAGACAAAGATAACAGAATATAGCGACTGAATATAATTACTTCATTTATCCGAAATAATTTTCGCATGGTTTCAAATTGCTAATTCTTTTCTCATTAAACAAGTACAAACAAACTATAATGAAATCATTCATGCGTTTCTTGCAATAATCAATGACTTTCGAAGTTTTACGTCGCAGCTCGTCTTTCCCTATTGGTCCGTCTATTTTTATGATTCGCGTGATAAATTGCCTCCATACATCTCTCAATATAAATTACATTAATTAATATAATGAGAAAGATAGATTTAGACTTCGAGACTTTATATATCTACAATCACTCTAGTATTCTGCTAAAGATATAGCTAGAGCGGAAATCATAGCGTAAAGCTATTTCAAATGAGATGTTAAAAACAGAATAAAAAGGAATCTTATCATTAAAACAAGTTACTTCGGTTAAATTTTATATTATTAATCATAATCAATCAAGAAGAATCTATAGAGGGGTTAGACCTCTTTTCTACACTATTCCAAGTAGTAATTTGAATGTCCTGCTTCTTAATTGCATTAGACAAGCTCCTTATCCTAAGAGACTCCAGAGAATGCCTCTATAACAACAATTTGAGATCGCGAGATCTCTTGCTTTCAGACAGCAGTTTACTACTTCTTATGATTAATTAGTCGACTTGCAAAAAGCCTTCAACTGCATTTCGAACAAACAAGTCTACAAACTTAAATTAGTTAAATTAAAAAAAAAAAAAACGCAAAGAGTCAGCATTTCAATGTTACCAGCTTTCGGAAGTTTATTATCAACTAAAAATATTAATACTAAATTAATTATTTCTAGCACTCGTAAAGAGTATTTATAAGTAATAATAAGCCTATTGTTGTCTAGTCTGCTTAAATAATTAATGTCAAATTAAAATAATTACAAACGATACCTTTTTTTTCTACAATACGCGTCGGTTCGACTCCAATGTTCCGACTTGCTCTTTTCTCCTACTTATTCGGGACTTCAGGTGTATTCAATCACCATGACCCACCTAAGGTATTTCAAAGCACCTTTTTAAATCAATAAACTTACTTAACTAAGAAGTAACACAACAAAATCATCAAATGAGCGAAAAGCTCGTTCTACATAGTAGGAGAAAGAAACTTAACAGGCTTGTTCTGAGCCACTAGATAAAAGAAGATTACTCTTATCAAAATAACACACCTTACGGCTAATAAAAGTCGGCGGCTCGCGTCCGAAAGAATTCCGACAATATACTTATATTTTATGTAGAAAGATCTAATGCAAAACAATCAAAAATATAAATCGACAACAAAATTATTGTAATCAGGCAAATAAATGAGACAAACAATGAATTTAGGCTTTCAAATCAAACGAATGAGCAGAAAAACAAATAATAAGTTGGTCTCCGAAAAACTAGACATCGATAAATTTACAACTAATTCAGATCGTCAAAAAAGAGAATTCTAATTTTCAGATAAAAAAACAAATTAACGCAGTTGGATAATCTTTCGACAGGAACTCTGTCTACTTTTAGAGGAACATATCCTCTCAGGGGTCCCAGGAGGGTATCCCCTGTAGAATCTTACTTTCTACATGGTGATACTTACTAAAATTGCAGAGTCTTAAAAATTGGCTTACTCAAAGACGGCGACGACTCCTCCCGGCTGATGGTCTACCTGACGGACTGAGGAGTAGCGATGGAGTGCTTGAGGAGCAGTGAGTGAACAGTGAACTCTTTCCCCACAAACTAGAGCATATATCGCAAGAGAAAAGAAACAAATCCCTCCCATGATCTGGTTGCGGGGAGACTTAACCAATAAGAAAAGAACAGCTGGTCAACGGTAGCGTTTTCCTTTTACCCTCTGTTTAGTTTTCGGTGAAACAAAACAAAAAAATGTCAAAGAAAAGCGTGAGGCTAGATTACCAAGTTACGTAGTTGGTCGATGTTAAAAAGTATCTTAACATACAACTTCAAGCTTGAAGAGAAATTCAAGTTAATATCAAAATTATCAATAGAAGCAAATTGCACAAATTATACTTAATATACACACTTAACCTTTCTCTTCTTGTTATGAATACTACAATATCATTTTAAAAAATTAACCACACATATGTCCGTCCTTCATCAAAATTATTAGAAAAATAATAAACAAGTAAGGGTATACGGCACTTTTTTTTTCCATCCAAATTGAATCAAAGTTGGCTTGAATATTAGTAATGTACGTAAATACCATTGAGACTTATATTATCCAGCATGATCCGACATATAGTTTCAAAATTACGTCAGTTTGCTTTGCGGATTAATATTATGTAATTACGGCTATAATTTTAATCCGAATTAAGTTAAATTCAGTTCAAATATTAGTCATACATACAATTAAGACTTACGTTAACCAGCATGATCTGATATAATTTCAAAATTGCAGCTGTTTATTTTCTGCATTCAGTATTTTCTAACATGTATTCTAGTTATAGTTTCGAACAAATTTAAACTAAACGTGACTGAATCCCACACGTACTATAGAACACTTTGTTACACTGCGTTATCCTACGTATTATTTCAAAATAACGTATGTTTCCTTCATGAAACGATAACTTTTTAATGTTGTGCATAAAATAGGATTTCTCAGACTCTTTCCCCGTCGAAATCAGTCTCGGCGACAGTGTTACCATCCAGTTGCCGAAAATATTATTGAAAAAGGGAATTTCAATTCTCTATCAAAGACACTAGAGCAACATACTGTATACCGTTTAAAATCCATCGCATTGCCATTCTAATGTGGTATATCTCTTCTGCGTATAGCAGTTACAGGATGAGCAATAAATCATTGTGTGCATTTCAACACCCAAAAAGTTTTAATAACCTGTAGCTCGCAAACCCCTCGAAATCGGACATAATGTCCATAGGATCTTTTTTGCTTGGAATAACTCTCACTATCGCTTCTCGTAAGAGTGTTTGTGTGTGAACATGCAATGTCAATGTTTCAGTGTTTACTGTCACTCCGAAATCAATTTAAATAGCAGGATTGTTTTATATTGAAATTATATGTTTGCAGAGTAATTGAACATGAGAACGTGAAACGTTTACGGCGAAACTGTAGAGAAATATCTCGGTTTTGAGACCAAACCGCCAGCTGATTTCTTTAATGCTCAGACTTGTAATTATATTTTACGTATTTTTTCCGATTTGATAGAATACATGCTCGAGTTGGAAATTTATATTTAAGAAATTATAAAAAATATATATTTCAGTGTTTCACTGAAAAGCTAGTATCTCAAGAGCGATAATTTTATGGTCTTGAAAGACTGTCAACCTCTGGCATCAAAGGGACAACTCTATGATTTGCTTGTATAAATGTAGTAACATTTATAGCGATATAAAGTCATGAAAAAAATATTTACAATAATTTTGTACCAAACATAACACGAAGGAACTTCTTTCCGTAAATATATTGGCACTAGTACATAAGTAAAAATGTCGGATTGATATACATTCCCATGCTTGCACTTCATTTTTCTTCTTTTACCTAAATTGCAAATGCCCAAAGCATAGCTACCAGTGAACCTTCATTGTCACATTGACAATGAGAAATGACTGGCTAAATTGTTAGTGATGAACTTCTTAAAAGTTACAAGTTTTCGACATATTTGCGAAAACTATAATTTAAATCCACGTATTTTTCAGTTCGCAAAACAAGGACAGCTGAAAATTATCACGAATTATTTGTTCCTATAAGAAACAGTATTTTCAGTTTAGTTAAATTTTGCTTTTAAGTATTTCCTTAATAATAGAACCTGCCCTTTTTATCCTACAATAGACAATCAGTCGGATATGTGAAAGCGAGTAAAAATTAGCGCACAAGATTTTTCACTGTTGGGGTAAACTTTCCCTTTACAGAATTTAAGTAGAATGAAATTGTCATTGGAAGCCCATTGGAAGCATTGTACGTACGGGTTTTCTGTTGGCGAGTTTTTGCTATTGAAGTTTATGCTGGCAATGTTTTGTCGTCGAGATTTTTGTTGCCGACGTTTTGTCGGCGAGGATTTTGACATTGAGGTTTTTGCTGGCTTGCTGTCGAGGTTTTGTCGTCGAAGTTTTTTCGGGCGAGGATTTGACGTCGATATTTTTTACCGTCGGTGAATTCTAAGTCGATCCCCTTCAGTTTTTAAAAAGAATCGTGCAAATCGAATGAGAATTGACAGTTATGACAATTTCAGGGATAGGCACAGGCAAGTAGGTCAAAAAAGAAGACTTTGTAGACTAAAATGTTAAAAAAAAAGAGACAACGAGACAAAAAATAGAGAAAAAGCTACTAAAAGAGATTATCTGACGTGAAACCAGTATCCATAATTTTTTATTACCAGTGAGTGTAAAAGACTACATTTGTGTGGGTATGTGTGTTAAAATCCCCCACCAAAGGGCCGGTTAAGTCCAGAATTGAACAGAACTTATATTAAAATTGTGATAATAAAACAATATTTATTTATACATTTTGTGAAATATTTTGTATGAACATACAGAATGAATGACATATTACAAAAAACACTCTCACTTCAGTAACAGTTCAGAGCTTTGTTAATAAAGGAGAAATTAAAATGTATGTTCAATTCTGGATCTGGATGGGGTATGGCCAAATACATTTATTACTTTGACAATATACATAAAATTTCAGAAACTACACTCGGCGCCATAAAGTTTAATGATTGAAATATAGAAGAGGACTTCAGCCGAGATTTGTCCCACGAAAGTAGAAAGATACATGAAGAAAAACACAGAAGGGTCTCCCCACACAACCACCCTATTGCGGAGACAAAAGACCCGCCAGCCACCCACACATATAGAAGAGATGATACCATAAAAGAAAATAATTAAATTCTGAAACTCATTACTTTTATTACTTGACATAGAAAAAAAATGTGAATGTACAAAAAAACTTAGCAGATACTGACATTCTAAAAAAGAGAGACAAAAAGAGACAAAATCCTCAAAAAAGAGACTTTTAGAGACAAGCTCAAGAAAAAGAGACTCGCGCCTATCCCTGCAATTTTAATATAGTCATGAACTTTGTCATTGTTCGTGATTTGCAGGTGGGAAGATGGGTTAAAAACATTTGTAAACCATTTTATGGGCCAAAACGGAAAACAGGACTCAAAATATTTTCAATTGCACTATATTTTCTCAGAGTTTCAAGGAAATCGGCGTGTCGACAGTTCCCTAGGTTTACTTGTTAGTGGAAGCTAGTAGTTATTGTGTGTATTTCTTAAAATAATCAGATAGAAAGGAAGTCGGAATGCAATTGGATGAATAATTCGGCAGTGTGGCTCAAAGTTGGCCTCTTTGTTCTTCATTGAGAATTTTTTATTTCATTATTAAATTTGTTAAGTACATCAGCTAATCTTTCTTAATTACTTCCAGGTCATGGCCCTAGTAGGTCAGCAAGTCGCTCGGCTGGCAGGTCGTCGTCACGAATGGAAGTGGACCCATCTTCCCAAGAAGCCAACCTGGAAGATGATGATGATGAAAAAGTGGATGAAGTGTCCAGTGTCAGTACCTTTATACCAAGTGTCAGTATTGATGAAAGTAGGGAACAGGATTTTGTTCAGACCAGGAAGTCTGCTGGTTCGACAGGAAAGCAGGACGTTAAGCCTGAGGTGGCTCCTTCAGAGGACAGTGAAATATTTAAGACTCGCGAGACTGAAAATACAGCAGTTGTTATTAATAAATCAGACAAAGTACCGAATATAGAGTCGGGTAAAGACATTACTGAAAACGTGACGAAAGAAATCGAAAATGAAACTGATGTTGAAACACCTCCTGCTTGTTCAGGAAATGCCCATCATAAGGACTCGCCTAAAGCTATCCCAGACGAGACTTCTAATGAAGTGCATAATATTGAAGTGTGTAATATAAAAAGCAACGAATCTGCCTCCTCAACATGTAAAGCTTCTGAAGTGAAAAATTCGTCAGAACCGCAAATAAATGACGTGCAAGAAGGAAGTGGTAGTTTGATGTCATCAGGTGATGGCGATAGTGTAGTTAAGAAGAAAAGTGATGATGCCGAGACTAAGCCATCTGTTTCTAGTTCTAGTGTGGAGAAAAAAAGTGAGAATAGATTGTCTGTTACTAATTCTAGTAGAGAAAAGAAAGACTACGAAATAAAGAATAAACTTTCTATTGTTGGTTCTAGTATTGAGAAGAAAACTAGCGATCTCCAGAATAAATCCTCTCTTGCTAGTCCAAGTGTTGAGAAGAAAACTGGTGAACCACAAGTGATGTCGTCTGTTACCAGCTGTAGTACTGAGAAGAAAAGTAGTGATTCCCAAAATAATCCATTGGTTACTAGTTCTAGTGGCGATAAGAAACCTAGCGATACCCAGAATAAATTATCAGTTATTACCCCTAATATTGATAAGATTAATGACAGTAAGGAGATTAACAAACCTGCCAAAAATACTAAAAACTCTCCACCTGTGATCGATGCCAAGAAATGCTCTGACCAGACCTCTCGCGAAAATTCGAAACCGTTGAATGCCAGTAAAGTTTCCTCCGACGCAACCAGTAAAAAGTCTTCAGAATCCGTAACAGCTGTTCCTGCACCTGAGAAAACTGTGAATGAAGTAACTCCAGACAAATGTGACACAGAAGATAATAAAAAAGCCGAAGAGAAACCTGAAGACAAGGTTCGTGATTCGTGTAAAAGAACTGAAGGTTTTCAGAAAATAGTACTTAAAAAACAATATCAAGATAGTACTAAGACTGTCTCTGCCAATTCGGGTAACAACAAAACTACGAATAATAATTCGAAAGAAAGTGAAAAAAGTGAACAAAGTTCTCGTGAAGTGACTAGTGCTAATAATACAAATAGTAAGGAAGCTACCAGTGAATGTACTGAAGATACCACTAATGATGCGGAGCGAATGGAGGACTCATTGGATGATAACGACGGGATGCCAAGGCTTACAATAACCGATGTCAGAACTATTAGTGAAGACTTCGATTTGAATGACAAAGAAGAAGATGCGCCCGGTAAAGATGGCAATACTGTAAATGAGAGCGAAAAGGCTCTGAGTAGTGATTTTAGTGGTGCTGAAAACCAAGTGGGAGTAAGTGCTGGTACTGTTCCAGGAAAGAGTACTTCCGATGATACTAGTTCAGCTGTTTCTCGTATCCAAGTATCGAAGATTAAAAAAGAACCCGTAGATACGCACGAAAGTGCAAGTAAAAGTGCTCCCAAGGGAGATCTAGTAGGTACCACAAGAGTTTCACCCAAAACTCAGGAATCAGTAACGAATAAAACAACTGCCAAGGAATCAGCGTCTGCCATTCAAAAGAAAATAGCGACAAATGAAGTTGTGGTTAGTGAAAATGCAAAACCAGATGAAAGTTCTACCGATAAAGACGCTATATTTCCTGCACTTTTCCTCGATCCAAGCGTTACTATCAATGTGGTGAACGATGCTGGAAATAAGAACGCCCCACCTAAACCCAAATCTCTTCAAAGTAACATCAGCATAAAAGAATTAGCTCGTACCGTCAGTCTATCGAGTGATATTAGCTTGACTGTTGTTGATCCTGTACGACCGGACGCAGCACCAAGTAAGGACCCTGTCACGCCGCTAGATATGGAGTGTGAAAGTGATAATGAGGGTAATTCAGGTGCGGATGCCGAGTCTGCTTCGAAGAAGGCTGCGGCACCTGCTAAAACTGAACAGCCTGTTAGAGCAAAGGCGAGAAAATCGTTCCCGCGACCCCAGGTCAAAGTAAAGACTCCTCAGGCGTTAATGGGTGAAACCAAATCTCCGCCACACCAAGTACCACCTCCGACTGCTGCTAACGAAACGAAATCACCCCTTCAGCAGTTAGCGTTGCAGAGTAGCATTACCATGACCCCAGTTACAACAGCATCCTCTAAACCCATGGGTCTGATACCAAATAGTGCTGAACAAACACCGTCATCTGGGCCATCAAGTAGTGTCAGTGGTAGTGTTAGTGGACCAATCATGTCATCACCGTCATTACCCCAAGGATTCAATTTGCCACCGGGTATGACAGTAACTAATGGACCACGATGTGGCTCCCCTATGTCACGCATGGGTCATCCGGGAGTTCCTCAGAATGTTTTATCTCAGCAACCAGTTTCTTTGATGAGTGGGCAAGGGAATTGCTCTCGAATGCCACAGCTACAGCCACGACCTCTGGCGCCTCTGACTGGAGCTCATCCTCCGGCAACACCGCCGGAAGCAGGTCCGGCTACAGCAGAGCTGAGCAACGAAAAACAGGTAAGTGAAAGAGTAATTATATGTTTAATTTCTGGAAATTTTGAAGCAGGCGCACAGATCAATCATTGATTTGTGTTCTGTATTGTTGGATAGATCGCGTGTCATTTAATTATAGGACTTTTTATGTAACAAATTTATTTGTTATACATTAAATGGGAACGATCCCAGCGGCAGACTATCCTGACTGATGTTTTTTTTTTTTCAGTTTTTTTTTCCTCAGTCACACGAGACAAATACATAGATGGCACCAACTAACTAGACCCTGGCCTACAACCTTAAAACATTCTTTCCTCCACCCTATCCGGCCTGACATACATAAAGTCTATAAATAAATTCAAATTCATTATATGTAATATGTCGAACGCAAAGTTTTTAACTTTTCGAAGACCAAAAGCTTCACATGAAAAATTTAGTAAATGTAACTTACGCCCTTCTGTCTTGAGCGCGACGATTGCATTCCAATTTTCTCCAACAACTTTGTCACATCTTTATGATGTTCTTTCACGATATGATTATAAATGATTGGTAGGCCATTCTTGAACTAGGCTATTAATTTCTCAGTTTCTACATCCATGTCCAAGTTGAATGGACATGCAAATGCTGAGCAAAACTTCCCAATTGGTCAGTACAGACAATACCGTTATGCTTACAGACCTATGTTTTATCTTCAACATGGTTGTCACAAACCTTCAAAATCAGATAAATTAAAATAAGTGAAGGAAAGTCAGAATACTTTTAATAAATGTGCCAAAAGTAAAGGGAAAATATTAAAAAAAAGAAGTAGTAGTCAGTGAAGTTCAGATATGCACGACGGCTATATGAAGACCATCTTGAAAATGCTCGGAAAAATCGTCAGGTGAGGGAAGGAGAAAAGAGAGAATTTCAGTTGGATATAGGAAATTAGAGCTTGGGGAAACCAGATGCGAGAGAATTATTAACAGGAGGGTTCAGATTAAATAATTTTGATGGTCATTTACATGCAATATTGGGTACAATTTTGTTTTTAGTTTTGCTCTTTATTATTAGGTAATTTCTAGTTGCAAACTGGCCTAATATATATACTGTACGTTTCTTCTAAGATTTCGTACAAGTTTTCTTTTATAGTTTCATCCTTATCGTCGGTGGGTGCAGGTGCGGATATGATTGTGGTATTCCTGAACTTTCCTTTTAGTCTAATTTTTGCTATTCTGTCTGTTACCGGTTCCAAACATAGTAGCTGTTTCCTAATCTTTTTGGATATTATAAACCCTGTCCCTAGCTGACCAGTTCTCTCGTTCGGGCCGCTATATAATCTGTCTTCTCTATCGTTACTTGTCCTTGCCACCTGATTTCTTGTACTGCTAATAGGTCAATTTCATACTTCGACATCTCAGCCATTATTTCCATCATTTTCCCTGGTGTCAGCATTGTTAGGATATTCCATGTCACTATCCCTATATCTTCGATCTTTGTCTTGGTCCTTCTTTTTTCGCCAGGTCCTGTCTTCATTTTGTCCGTTCTTCATCCGAGACTGATGTAGCATTCGCAACAGATGTGTTTTCTGGATGAGGTTGTCAACTTCACGCCAACCCTCAACCTGGAGGACCAGGTTATTTTCTGTCAGGATTTTCTTCCTTTAGCCCTTGTAGATCCCAGCTGCAAGGCAGCAGTTTTTCTGTCGGTGTTGCCTCCCTTAGTTTGATTGGCCGCGACCGCTTATTCGCAGCTGACCTTCAAATCTGGGGTCTTCTCACTATCCACAATCTGTGGACGCGCCCGGTCGCAGTCGGCTCTGCGTGGTTTCTTGTGTTTATCTTATTATTTTCATTATATATATATATATGTGTGCGGTATTATATTATTTTGTTATTGTGTTCTGTTATTTTTCTGCTATTTTCCTCATAAATTATTTTCATTTCAGATCATAGTTAGAGGCATAAAGGGTAACCCGTTTCTATTAAAAATTAAGAAGAACTGTAAAATACTGGAACTAAAAAAAATTATAACCAGTAGAACTGGTATACCGACTTCCTACCAGAGACTGATTGCTCCAAACGGGAGAAGTATGCTAGAGACCGATGAAATAGCAGTATACAAATTGAGAAATATGAGCACAGTATTTGTTCTCATTCGCGTCTGTGGTGGAGTAAGAAGAGGTAAGCAAATAAACTCTTAGGCAGTGAAAATACTCGCAAAATTAAATACATTTTTCTATTTAAATAAATATTAAGAAATTAAACACGCGCCTGTAATGTAGAAAAAACTGACGCGCCTGAAAAAACTGATTTATGCAGTCAATAATCATATTTTTTTAATAATTTCCGAGTAGTGGCAAAGTAAAATTTGCGAAAACTGGTATGCCATTTAAAACTAAGAATCTTCAACTGCGTATCAATTGGAAAATACATACGAAAATCAGTATGATACTTTTTTGAAAGCAACAAAAGTTTCGATTTATGAACATTTAGCTGTAACCCTGTAACATTTGTTAGGTGGTGTTCAGCTCACTTTGTGACCTAATAATGATGTTAATATCATCAATAAAAGCGAAGAACTTAAAACACGCCCCTCTAAATTCCCAGCCCACAAGCTGAGCTGAAATATAATTCAAAATAGACGTAAGAATTAAATTTAACACCACTGCTGCCTCATGAGACCCCATCCATACGCCCCTATTAACATGTCTAGACGTACGTCATGCAAAAGACTATTTCGAGAATTAAATATATTAACTTTTCCGTCACTTTATATATATGAAGTACTTCTTCTGACATATAATAATACTGATCATTTGAAGAGAAACTACAATAAACACGAACACTATACAAGACACAATCAAGATCTGTCCCTACCCTATCACAAAACAACAATGTTCTCCAAATCCCAACTATATATGGGCATTAAATTTTATAATGATCTACCCGTAAATATTAAGCATGCTAAAGACAAAAACACCTTTAAGAAAACTGCTTATTGAAAAATGTTTTTATAGTGTTGAAGAATTTTCACAGTCAGGAATAAGTTGAAAACTATTGAGTTGTACCTAATAGCAAATGTGTTTTTTTTTCTATGTAAATATATATTGTGTATTCACTCTACCATTCTTTTTAATTGTACTCTGTATTCTTAATATTTTGTGCTAATTTATCCTTGTCCATTCACTGCAACATAAATCATTTTCTGATAATATTATTTTTGTAAATATGTTTGTATTCTTGTGTGGTAGCAAGTTATTTTCTTTGTAGAATTTGCGTTTCTTTCTATTCTTTGCAATTCTATCTTGTTTATATATTGTATTCATTGTAACATTATATTGTATTCATTGTAATAGTAATTCTTATATGTTATATGTATGTATTGACGTGTCTGTGTGTGTGTGTGTGTGTGTGTGCAATCTGTATTACATGTATCTGTAATGACGTATTCTATACCAGAATGCTTGTGCATGGAATCTGGTCATCAGAATGAAAATAAATCAAATCAAACAGGAATAGGGGTTGAAATACTACCATTCACACTTAATTTAATTGTGCGCTTGGACAGAAAAGCACCATACATAGAAAGAAACGATGGTGGAAAATCCATCATCTCTAAAACCGCAAAAATATATGAATGTAAAACACTATAGAAGGCAGCCTTGCAATCCAGACTTAGCAATGCAACATCATCGAGGTTTATCTTTTCCTGCATCCTAATAAACTCCTTTAAATTATAGATCAAATCACTAATTGGCGTGGTACCCTTAAGTCCACTTTGCTCAGATGAAAGAAGTGATGGCGCTATAGCACTGATGCGGTTATATATTACTTTTGTAAAAATCTTTTGCTCCAGTCATCAAAGTTATTAAACGCAAATCATTAATATCTGGCACATGGTTTGGAGGTCTATTTGGCTTGGGGATTAAGATATCTAATCCTTGCCAGAACTTCGTATGAAAAACCGGATTGTCCCAAAAGACATTATATACACGCGTAAGTAATGGAATGACCGCCGTTTTGAAGGTACAAAACCATTGGACCGTAAGGTCCTGCATTCCTGTGACTGCTTTTAAATTAAGGGAGCTTAAAGCAAGTGCGATTTAAATTTCAGTAAAAGGTCGTTGAAGATCGTCAATGTCCTGAACCGATAGCAGTGGTGTGTACGGCATAATTTGTTGCATCAAAATTTCATGATGAGAAGAAATTTTCGGTAACTGAAATTGCGTCCTTATCGTGCTAGTTATTTCACCTATCACTTCTTTCCCTGTAATAATTCGGTTGATCTGTTTTAAATCTTTTAATAATCTTTTCACTTTTCGCTCCAGTAGAAGTTGTTGTAAATTTACTGGTTTGTTAATACCCAGCTGTCTAAATGTGATGTATACAACTGGCTCTTATGAGAATCGTGAATAAAAGCCCGTAACATGGCCTGATACCTATAGATATTGGGAAGATTATTAAAATTTGAGTTATGTCGCTTCACAGCATCATCAAAAAGTTTATAATAACATAATTTTTTAGTGCGACGTGCCTGCGCTTTCCTATTCGCAAATTCTTTAGAATAATATAATACGTTTTTTCAAATTTCATCCAGTATACAGTATTTATTCCTTAGCAGCATAGGTATTACCAGAATATTCGGTTATAACATTATTAAAATGAGCGTACAAAGGTGCGAAAAGTAGCATTTGGAGGAGTTAAAGATGTTGTATTCCTCTTATTATAAGGCACATATTAAAATCCCCCAACAAAAGAATGGGAATATGTCGAAATTGTTGTAATAATTGTGATAAATGTAACAAAAATTCCTCATTACGTTGTTTGACATATTTTGTTCCACTTTTAGCACACACTCCAATAATAACAATTGGGCCAAGTTTACAAGAAATGATTAGACCACTTACATGTTTAATAACATCAAGCACTTCAATATCTACTCTATGTAATATACCTACACCCTGGGTTTCAGTGGGGAGACAATTATTAATACAGTTATAATTATTTGACTCATGTTAATATTCGCACGTTTCCGTTGTTATAAGCAGGTCAATCATCCGGTGTTTAGCCGTACCTTCTAATGATTGCCATCTCCTTATCGATGTAGTGGATTCGACATTAAAAGTACTTAAACCATAAGTTTGCATTAGGTGCAGCAGCCCATAAACCAAGAATGAGCACAAAGTGCCATTCTTTTTTTTTTTTTTCATACCCTTCCATGATACAGAAATTATCGCTGCTCAACCCACTATCTAATAAACTCACACCACCATCGCACCACTTCAATACACTAATCTAATCGTAACTCGCTAAAACGCTTTGTACTTTCAGATTTTACCTTAACCACTGATTTGCACACGATTATAAACCACTTGTCTTAAACTTGCTCTTCGATTGATCAGCCACACCAAAACCATTGCCCATATCTATTAATGGACGTGAAGTTAATATTTTAGTGATGCCCGTTGCCTGTCAGAGCGCATGGACCGGCCGAGGGGGAGTCGTCAGTGCCTGAGCATAGGCAGGGGACACAGGAATTATCACTTGCGCACGGGAGGGCTGTTCTACACTATAACACAGCTCTTCATCGTTGTGATCGTTGCTATCCTGCGATCCAAATACTGGAGCACCGCCCTTGTTGACGGCACCTGGCGACTGACTCAATCTAACTTCACTATGAGGATCGTCCAATTCTTGTTCAGCCACATTAGAAATGTCGTTAACATTAACCGCTAACATTTGGCAAGGAGACACAAACCGCTCCACAGACTTCTTTATCTCCTCATTATTATGCAGCTGCACTGTTAACTGGTTAAGATTAGGGACAGATAATCGAATTTTATCTATCGTATCAGGGGCATTTTCACCGATAGATGGAGCTACTCCACTTACACAATCATTCTTTTTTACCGGCAAATCAGTATAAGTATCCTTACATTTCTTATACGTTTGTTCTTGGTTAATTTCTGGATTAAAGACAGCTCGACTCAGTTTAGGAAAATTCAAATCTTCGAACTGAAACGAAGCACCTCCTTATGTTTAATATTCACCGGACTGCGTACAGTCGGTGCCCTACGACTAGGCTCTAGCTTACACTGTCGATGATTTTCAATACCGCACGTTGTACATGTTATGAGTTTTTCATTTGCAAATGAGTGTATTTTATATACCCCAAAATTGAGGAACATTGGCAGACGCACATTATTTCGTCGAATATAAATGATTCGACGACCAGTGGGTATGGTTTTATAACAACAACGTACATTATGTCGACCATAATCGACTCTGAGCACAAGACCATATTGTGTAAAAAATTCCACTAGTTTCTGATGCGGTACAGCATTGGGCAGAGATACTACCGTAACAATAGAAATATCTTCACTAACTTGTGAAATACGAAGGTGATAGATCTGACTTTGAAAAGTAAACATTACTGTCTTACCTGTTCTGGTGAGAATATTCTGTACGATTTCGTTATTTTTTACCTCAATATAAATCACGTGGTAATAAGTACTGGGTTCAATTTGGATTATGTCCTCTTCAGGGAGTTGTAATACAGTCCATATGTTTTCATGTATCTCTTGCAGATCAATATGTTGTGTTACTTGATGTATATCAATCTGTAATGTATTTTTACGAAAATACTGTTGCTGATGCATCATAAAACTGTTTGTCTTGGAACTTATTCACACTAAGTTCACAAGCTCTCACTATTGCTTTACGCAACACGCAATAAATCAAAATGCAGAAACTATTATTAAGTTTTTATCTGACCGCGACGTAGACCACTGAAACCTTTGTCCACTGACAGCGTCACTCTTCACTACGTGAAAACCAAAATCCTATGAAAAGTACCGCGTGAATTTATAAAAAAGTGAATTTATTTTGATCAAAAAAAAAAAAAAAAATTATTTCCGAACATATTTAATTTGGAATTTGTCAGTGTGTAATACATGTTTTGTGACGTTAACTTCATTCATATTACTATATGCACGTAATTTCCCACGTATTTGTGTGTGTGTGTATGTGGTAAGCGGTTGTAAATCACCACTTAATCTTTCGAGTGCCAAGTTGAACATGATTTCTATTGTTATATTTGATTTACGTTTAATGTTTCTTTTTATAAAGAAAGACATTTCGTTGCAGCTGCTCCCGCGGCAAACGAAATTAAGGAAGCTGATGGCAGCATTGAAATCCCTCCAAGCAAGGCAACAGTACTTCGAGGCAACCAATCAACGGTTTCCATTTGTGCGTGGAACCCTACAACCGATTTACTTGCTTCGGGGTTTGTATATCTGTTCTGTTCTTACTTAGTTATTTTAGTTGTTTTGATGCTTTTTGTGCTTCAAATAAGACTGTGGATAGAAATTGATGTGTAGCTGTTAAAGTCAATAATTATAATGAAATGCAAGTGAATTTTATCTGCGGCATAAAGGAAACTACTCTCGATATTGGATAGCATCAGTCTGCACTTTCATAGTTATCATTCACGCCAAGCATCATCACTAGTCCCTTTGATTTTGTTTTGCCTTGTTTCATTTCTCTTTCCGACAATATTCGTACTTCTTAAGATTAATGTAATGCAAACATCTCCAACAAAAGATGGCAGCACTATCTCCGTATATGTCTAATGTATTTTATTGTTACACGAAATTTCAATGCTGCTCCTACAAATTCAAGTCTAGAGAGTTCTAACTTTCAGGGAAAAAAGTTCATTACCATATCAAGAGCTTCATTGTTATAGCTTTGGATATCCATAACAACGATGAAGCGATTTCAACAATGAACAAGAAAGAAAATAAAAAATCGTCATCGATCGAACTCTTGAATTGGTTATGAACTTTCTTCCCTGAAAGTTTGAACTCTCTAGGCTTGAATTTGTAGGAGCAGCATTGAAATTTCGTGCAACGAGAAAAATACATTAGACATATACGGAGATAGTGCTGCCATCTCTTGTTGCAGATCTTTCCTTTATATTAACCTTAAACTAAATACTTAGGCGTTCCATTTCTGCAATCATGGCAGCACTCATTGTTCTCTAAACGTGAAACATCCTCCTCACTTATTTGAAGTCTGCTCACCAATGTCTGTAAGTACCAATTTGTAAATATTGGTAGTTTAAATTTACATGGGAAGAAACTTTTAATAAAAAGTGAAAATTTATTCTGTACTTCTCGTAAGTTTTCAATACTGTTGATAGAAAGAACGATACTCGTACGTTTCATTCTGCAATATAAGGACATATTCATGAAGAACAGACGCGTGAAAGGAAGCGGAAATGGGAAGACAGAAAGCAGTGTTTATAGAAAAAAAAAAAAAATGTGTGGAGGTGTGAGTAACTTCGTTGCGTGTGGTGTGACCAGGCGCCACTTTCAATTTTGCTAAAGTTACTGATACGTTGGATGTATTTTAATGTCTGCTTTATTCTCCTTAACCCTAATGCACAAATTTCACTTTTTCACGCCAGAAGAATCCTTACTGTCGGAGCAATCCTTTGTATTCTTTGAAAGACTTAGCGATATTTTTACGGGGCACACGCTACTGGGGCTATATTGTGTTTTAAACAAGTTAGTTTAACATTTCATGTGATTTTGGGGTATATAAACAGCCTACGTATTTGGAATTTAAGTGGAATTTTTAATACCTAGAGTGGATTTCTTTCGACAAGTCATAGAAGTTTGAACGTTTGTAGGAGAAAATCAAAAAACGAGCCAGACATAGTGCAAGACACAAACATTTGGTTAAGCTGACACATGACGTACATGACTTGAATTTAATAAAGGCTAATTAATGATAATGGTTTAAATGTCGAGTTTGTTTTATCAAAAATATAGAGCTATTTCAGGAAAACTTTTGTACGTGTTTTATCCTTATTTGTTCTCCGTGTGCTTTCATGTGTAAACCATGTATGATTCATTTTTTCTAATTTGTTTTTCCATGTGCAGTTCTGGTGATAGTCTTCGCCATTGCCTTCAGAAGGGAGGAACGGAAGTCCCAAGTAATAAGGATGTGACATCCTTAGATTGGAATGTAAGTACGGATTCCTAAGATATTAGAATCTAGTTTGATATTTCTTTTTCTTTGTTCAAAACCGTATAGAGTTCTGTGATTATTATATTTGTGTTCAGTTCTGTTGTAAAGACATTTAATAATGCAGTAATCTGTTAATGGTGAAGATATAGTAGCTTAATAAATCAAACACAGCATTCCTATGTGACGTCTGTCTTATGTACTTCATAGTATTTCCTGTACTTTTCAGTATCCTTATCATCTTCTCATTAGAACGTAGTGTTGCCCAGTAAGAATCTGTGTTCAGATAGTCTGATTGCCACTATTGCGGTGCTTCCCAGAAAGCTTTAATCAGGTTCTTGGTAATCAGAGGAGTCTATTGTGTGCAACCCTTCTAGAACAGAAGTATTCTGCACTTGATATCAGAATATAAGAATCCGGGGTTTGTTAGACCTTACACGATCAGTACTAGCATGATTTCAAAAGTATTGACATTAATTACTATTGAACATGTAAGATGCCTATTCGATAAAGTCATCGTTAATTATAACTTCACAAACTACTATATATTTATCTGTTTAATTGATTTGATTCATATTAATATGAAAAATATTTTATTGTAACTTGATTCAGTGATGAAATACACGTTTTTTATATAATGTTTTTGTTTTATACAGTGTGATGGTTCCTTATTAGCCACTGGGTCTTACGACGGGTATGCTCATATTTGGACTACCGATGGTCGCCTGGCGAGTACGCTTGGCCAGCATAAGGGTCCTATTTTCGCTCTCAAGTGGAATACGAGAGGAAATTATATTCTCAGCGCTGGAGTAGATAAGGTTGGTAGTGATGCAGTTTTTATATTGAACTCAATAGTATTGTATTTATGACATCTTTGGCTCTGGTTCTGATAGATAGGGAAGGGTGTGTGGAAATGAAGGGAACCAGGACTTGGTTTGATGGTATCATTCATGTATTAGCCTGGTATAACTGAGGAAATACCCTGGAAAAACTTCAGTCAGAATGGTCGGTTTCTGGGTTGGAATATGAAGCCAACGTTCTGGCTGTTGAACAGTAAGCGTTTGGTACAATTATTACGGTTTTCCTTTGATGCACAGAAAAATTATAAAATACGTTGAATAATTTTCTCCTAATTCACAACAGTGCCATATCAGGATTTTTAATAAAATTTTATAATCCTGTAGCTTCTTTTAATGTAACACCCTTCTGCATTCCTTATTTCCACAGTTTTTGATTGCAGATGAAAGTAATGCCATAGAAACAAACTAGTGTATAGTACAAAAGAACTATTTCATAATACAAATAAAGTATATCAAAAGGAAATGTGTTGTTAGAAGATTAGCAAGTCTTCAGGGTGTTGACTTTAGAGTGAGGTATTTATAAATTAAACAAGGACAACTAAGCTTTTCTTTCAAAACGTGTTAACACAGACCTGAGAAGTTTAGGAATGTGATTTTGGTCGGCGAAAGTCAGGAAGATGGGGGGGAAGTCTGTGAAAATGAGGAATGAGGAATGCGAACTATAAATGATTTTGCTTCGTGCTGTTTTTATGTAGATAAGGGAAAATTTGTTTCAGAATGTTATGGAAATCAGGAACACGTACTTCACAAAATATAAATCATAAAAGGAAGCCATTTTGGACAGAGAACCTGAACAAGCTAAGAAGAAAAATGAAGGCCAGCAGAAAGAGCTATAGGGCGGCTGGAGACCATATACTAAGAGCAAGAAGACTGGAGAACTATAGAAACATCAAGCAGCAATTCGAAAAAGAACTCCGAGAAACCAAGAAGAAAACATGGAACAATTTCGTGGAAGAGAATCTAAATTTGGATGTATGGGGAATGCCCTACAAGATAATTATGTCTAAGATAAAGGTTAAAGGTGCACTAAACACACTAAAAGACGACCAAGGTCAATACACAACGAACTGGAAAAGTACAATCGAACTTCTGTATGAAAAACTTTTTCCTGACGATAACGAAGAAAATAGAAGAATCAGAAATGACGCCAACAAAGTACCAAACAATGAAACAGAAAACCCAAAAGACCTAGTCGTTACAAACGATCATGTGGCAGCAATCCTAAGAAGCCTAAAACAAAGGAAAGCACCGGGCCCAGATCACATAAAAAATGAAATATTCAAAATTAATGCAGATATATGGACTCCATACCTAACTAGGCTTTTTAATGAATGCATAAATCAAGAAGTGTTTCCGGAACCATGGAAGAAAGCA
The DNA here is from genome assembly GCA_022664845.1 of Lepisma saccharinum. Classification (NCBI taxonomy): domain Eukaryota; kingdom Metazoa; phylum Arthropoda; class Insecta; order Zygentoma; family Lepismatidae; genus Lepisma; species Lepisma saccharinum. The sequence goes on along the minus strand of JAGDQP010008926.1, from coordinate 28,883 downwards.
AATTTAATAATCCTACTAAAAAGTGAGGACAAAGATAAACGCAGTCCCAAGTCATATAGACCCATTTGCTTATTGAACACAATAAGTAAAATCTTTAAAAGAATAATTGCACAAAAAAGAAATGAAAAAAGAAAAGACATATCAGCCTGTAAATTACAATACGGTTTCCGTTCTAAAAAGTCTACGGAAGACGCCATAAATGAATTATGTAACAGCATATATCAGCTAAAAGAAGATAATTGTAAATACACAATTGGGATATTCTTTGACATTATGGGGGCCTTCGACAATTTGTGGTGGCCTTCCTTGCTAAGGGAATTAAAGAAAATCGAGTTGCATAGCAAATTGTGGAAAGTTGTAAAAAACTACTTCGCAAATAGACTAATAGAAGTAGAGACGGCGGATGGCGTCGTGGCTAAGATGCCAACAAAAGGTTGCCCGCAAGGCTCGGTACTAGGCCCGGTTTTGGGGGACTTGGCCTTCCAACCGTGCCTGGTAATGCTGGATGGAATGCGGCAAGTGGAACGAGTGGTGGGATATGTCGACGACCTGGCGGTCGTGATTAAGGGTAACAGCCGACTGGACCTACAAAATAAAGCAAATGAAGTAAAAGACAAAATGACGTCGTGGTGCAAAGAGAATAAGTTAACAATATCATCAGAAAAAAACAAATATGTGTTATTTAAAGGAAACCTTAATTTCAATAGAGGACCAACTATAAAAGTGAATGATAAAACGATAAAAAGGGAAAGACACTTAAAATATCTAGGTATAACCTTAGACGAAAAACTTAACTTTAGAGAACACACAAAAAATAAAGAAATAAAAGTTTTACATAAATTGGTAAACATCGCAACAAAATTCCAATTAAAGTAATACGAACGTACCACGATGTTATTATAAGATCGATTGTAGGTTACGCTGCTAGCGTCTGGGGCCCCAGAATGGATGATATTAGACAAAGACAAATAATTGACAGATCACATAGACAACTACTGCTGCGGCTGTTTAGCGCATATAGAACAACACCGGTAGAGGCTCTTCAGGTGGCGTCGGCTGTCCCGCCAATGCATCTTCAGGTGAAAAAATTGGGTGCCATGTATTGGCTCAAAAAAGGAAACCAACAACGAGTATCCCAAATACTGCACCAAGAAGCAGAGAATAAATCAGAAATCAATTCCATAATAGTCAATGCATGGCAGGAGTTATGGGAGGAGACGGAAAAGGGAAGAAGACTTTTTGGATTCTTTCCAGATATTGAGGAGAGAATGGGCATGGAACTTGAGATCACCGGAGGCCTTATGCATTACTTGACTGGTCATGGCCCCTACCGACAGAAACTATACCAAATGAAAATAGTAGAAGATAATATGTGCCATACATGCGGGGTGGTGGCCACGCCAGAACACATAGTACTAAGATGTATGGAAACAAGAAACATAGTTCAGGAAGACAGCTCCTGGGGGAGACGCCCGTCACGGAGGTTCTGCGAACACCGGAACTGGTGACGGCCCTCAGGCAGCTGACTCACAAAGTCTCAAACTACTACAAGAGGAAATACCTTAACGGCGTGGACCGCCCCGTATGAAAACAACAAGGATAATGCAGATATGAGGACGTTGGGTCAATAAAAGGATCGCCGCGTGCGCGCACCCGCGTTGCAGCCGCGTCAACCGCGTATAAATAGACCACAAAACAATAGATACATGTAATTTAATACAGATACATAAGCCAAAAACGAAGTGGTGAAATAAAGAATGAATGTTCCGCTGGAACCCAGTGGGAAAAGTTCGGCGCCTTGAGGCGTAACTCCGTCCCAAGAGACGCTAAGTGTGTGTGAGTTAGTGTAAGTGTGGTGGTGGAAGAAACTGGAAGTGTGGTATGAAGAGACGAGTGGAAAAACGCTAATTTTCTGGAAGCCAGAAATGAAAGCGAACAAATCGAAAGCTAGCCACGGTGTAAGTGTGAGTGATTAAGTGTAAAAAATTGAAAATAGAATACAGCGAAATGAGAGGCATAACTAACCGAGCGCAAGAGTGAGACAGGAAGAACTAACATAGTGACGAGGAGGAAGTGGACACCAACCAAAAGGAAAGGAAGACGACAAAAACTTTGTGGAACACATCACCTAATCCACGCGCACCTATCCTTATTCCTTCCTACTCTGTTGCAGGTTAGAAGAAGAGGCCAAAAGAAGAAGAAGCCAACCAAGTTTATGTTCGTCTTGTCTATGTGTTGTCCACGTGTTAGTCAATATATTGTTCTAATATTTGTAATATATGTTTATGTGTTATATGTTAATAAAGAAAATAATAGGTAGGGACCCTCCCCAAGCAAGTAAGTTCTATTAAGGGAATTTGGACCAGGAGAACATTCTGGACGCCTGGTCCAAAGTCCGTCCCGCAACACCTGATGTCTCTGACAGAAGGGACATAGGAGCTTCTTGGAATGCCGGAACTCCGGCAATCCAAGAATCTCTAGGGACACGCCTGCCCCAAGGCGAGAAGAACAAATATGTTCATGATGCACGCCCTTGGAAGTGCACAACTCGGCTTGTGCAAAGGATGCAAAGAGGCGGAGGTGGTAAGGTGGGACCCCAAAACTCAACTTCACAAAGTCTGTGGTGTAGGCATTAATTTCCTAAAAACTACATTGTAAACCACTTATGAAATTTTAAAATCTGAAGTGCCACAGGGCTGTTTGCAAATATATTAAATGTGATTTTCCATGATCATTGTTATTCCCATTAAATAAGTGGAAAGAATCGAAACAAATTACTGACCAGGCTAAGTCCCGTTATGTTCGTAAGAACTAGTGCTGTTCACATCTTATGACATTTTCGGTTTTTGGAAAAATCGAATACCTGAAAACCGAAAACTGGAACCGAAACCGAAAACTGGTTTTGAAAACCGAAACCGAAAACCGGTTTTGAAAACCGAAACCGAAAAAAGGTTTTGAAAACCGAAAACCGGTTTTGAAAACCGAAACCGAAAACCGGTTTTGAAAACCGAAACCGAAATTGATTTTCAGTTATGAAAACGAAAATCAGTTTCAGCTAAACCGAAGGCATTACTTCCACAATAGATTCTCTCACACGTTCACAATTTGCTATGTGATACATTACGCTGGGATTAGTACAGGTAGCATGAAATGTTTCCAGTTCACCACCATTTTCCTTATCATATCCACAACCAATCACAACTGACAACTGTGGTCACGACGGGATAATTCTCTCTAATCAGCTCACGCAGCCCATTGTAAAATTTTGAATAGGCTTTGAAATATATGTAAAAATCGTTAAGGACAAGTTCAGCAATATTTCAGTTCATCCTTTAATACTTACTTAGTATTAATAAATAAACTAATAGTCACTCTTAAAATTGCTCCATCTCACATTTGGATTCAAAGATGTCTTACGTGAATAAATAAATGATGAATATATTAGCCCTAAAAGAATATCATTGTAAAAGAATATCAACAAAAAAGAAAGTTTAATCACATCTACTTTGGCGAAAGTAAATTTGTGAATAACCAGAAAGTTAATGGGTAAGAAAGAATGGTCGAAGGAGAATTTTACCGATCCTCCGTTGCGCAGTTGATACTGGTAGCGCTTTGGACTGGTATTCGGGAGACTGCAGATTTAAATCCTGTTAAAAGACGTGGACAGTACCTTCCTATCCCTTTCCCCGGATTATGTGTGTTGGGATACGTCATTCCTGAGACTAGCTTAAGCACAGTAATGCAAAAAAAAAAAAAGTTTCTTTTTTTCTCGAAGGACTAAGAACGTTTTCTTACAATATAAGAAATCTTAGTTTTGATAAATAAAGTAATATTAATTTATAGTTTGCATGAATGAGCTAAACTGCGGGATTTCTAAGCAATACAGGAAAGTAGAAAGTACTCCTGAGCACTACAAACACAAGGAGTCGAAATCAATCAATCTGACCTTAACTACGCCTTACAAAAGAAGACTAAATATATAAATAAATTACTCACCGTAGCTGTAAAAGAGATCAACTTCTTGATAAAACGAAGTTAACGACAGCTAATAAACACACACACACACACACCTTCAGTTACTTGGCATTTCAGGTTTTGTCAGAATGTCATTCGCCTCGTCAATTCCTTTGTTTTCATATACACGCAGGACAAATTTCTAGAAAGAAACTGAACAAAATAGAAAGAAGTAGCTAAGTAGCTACAAAAATTTGGAACTGTTTGATTTCTATTTTCTTTAGTCCTGCAATAACAATTTTATTCTGGTAGCAATAAAATGCACTGATAATCAGGCTACACTTCCATATAAGGGGTTTCGTAAACAGAAGGGATTAGTTTTTTTCCTTCTCCAGACGTTTTTTGGTGCATAGGTGCACTGCATTCCCAATTCGCAGCTGTTCAGGAAATTTCTTATCAGTGCTAATAGTGACTAATTTTTATATGTACAGCAGCGAAAAAAAGTAGAATTACTTCCATTTATATTGACATTTCGACGTAGTTTTTTTTCTTCTTAGTAATGTTGACAAAACTGATGCCATCAGAAAAGCACGGACTGCAATAAAATTCATACGCTGAATAGCTAGACTGTTGACATTTTGCTTTTTTCGCTTTTTATTAATAATAAATGTAATGTATGTACTTAAAACCCGATTTTTGGTTTTAGAAACTGAAAACCGAAAATCGGTTTTCAAAACCGAAACCGAAAAGTTTTTTTTTTTAAATTTCAACTTTTTCTGAAACCGGTTTGAACAGCACTAGTAAGAACATTGTTCCGTGTGGTAAAGTGTTTTGCGGCCATGGGGATGGAGACCATACAGTTATCTAAGGAATTTTGTTGTTTTTCCAATACTAGAATTGTCAGTGGTCAGAAAAAAAATTCTCCGAAACGTCATGGCAAGTCAGGGAAATTCGCGTAATTAATTTTGTGGCAGTCCCACGGAGTCACCGTGGCTCAGACGGTAGCGCGTCTGACTACGAATCGGGTTCAAATCCCGGACAGGACACTGGAGACTTTTCTCGCATTGTTCCCATGCCTGGCGCTCTGAGGTGTACTCAAAATCCTATCAAATTGAGCACCAGAGTTCCCTTGGTACTCCTGGGCACCTTGGGAAGGTAAAGGCGGTCGAGCGTGGGACTGGCCACCCCACCTCACGTCGTACCGTAGGTCAAGAAAATGTGGAGCGCTACCTCCACATCCCCCATGCACCGTTCACGGCGCGTGCGTATCGCACAGAGGTTAGCTTTACCTGGATAAGTGAACTATATATCTGTAGAAAGTAATGAAACTCGCACCTTATGAAACTAGAAAAGTTCACGAATCAAGTGAATCACCTAAAAGTATTTATTCGGTATTATCTTCAGTACATCCATTAGCACATTCAGCGCATGTGGTATATAAAGTACATAATTTTAAAGCATAATTACATTTTCATCTTTAAGGAGCTCCATCGGTTGTACAGTCAGATTCATAGAAAATAGACGATCGTATCGTTTCCCTGGCCAGTAACTTGCATAAAACGGCAGTACCAAAATAGTATTCGATAGAGATTGTACCTGCTACGTATCTTAGTTTTGTGTTGCAGATTGTACAACTTCTGGACTAAAAAAAAAAAAATCATCGGTCAGTTTTTGTAATCACTGTAATGTGCAAAGTAATTACTCTACTAATTAGATTAAGTTGACAACACATATAACGAAGTTTGAGTTACACAAAATAAAAATTATCGTCTCAATTCTGCGACTGCTCCAATAATTCAATTCGTAGAAGATACCACTTCAATGTTCTGGGTTCGAATCCTGACTGGGGCATGGATGTTTGTGGATTTAAAAGCTAATCGTGGCGGAACGAAGTCTATAGTTACCAAAACGCCCTTTTTAAAAGATACTGATTATAATTTCTTTTAGTGCGTCCAATATGATAGAAGTTGGAAAAAAGACATTGAAAACCCTTCTCAGAATGTGCAATACTCTACCTTTATCGATAGGCTATATCGTTAATGAACTTAACATAAAAATAGGATACATTCTTTTAAGTTTCCTAAGAACTAACAGGTCACAAATTTGGAGTGTAACCAAATTACAACTAATGAATTCGGAAAAAAAAAATATATATATTGAGCTTTCAATAATGGAATAACATAAATGTATCAACTATTTATAATACCATTAAAAAAACATATACAATACATCATTCTTCAAAATTATGACAGTATGCAAGTTTTCATAAACCTTTCGAGTACACTCTTTCCTCTTCTTCGGAAAGGATTTAACAATGCCAGTGAAAATGAAATACGAGATAGTGCTTCCTTCATAAACCTTGAGAAAAATACCGAATAATATAGTAAAAATAGATGTATGTTCTGGTCCTGCATAATTTGTGCATGGTCAACATACCGTGGGCCTACATAAATACGTGATAAAAGTTTGTACAAGAAGAATTCAAAAATAGTACAACAGGTAGATTGATGTTAATTCTACGCGCCAATTACACTTGTCGGTTAGCAGATAACTAGAAGAGTAGGGTGAATTGAGTGAACATACCTTGTTTTTGATGCTTTTCAGGGACAATATGGAAACATGTTCTTAACGCACTTGTGTTCTTAAAGTAAAGATGTTTTACTGGCAGAAGGTTTTTCCTGCAAAGCCAGTGTGCTACAACAATTCTGTAGCAAGACTCTAATAGCACTATTACAAAGATATTATTTTCAGCACGAATTTCACTGAAGACATCTTTTTTACACATGTAATATGTTTCAGTTTGATATTATTCTGTATTTGTAGAAGATGTGTAAACTGTATTGTTTGTATCTTGTTTAACTGATCATGTAAAATATGATTTTATTTTTATTTAATTAATTTGTTTATTTTCGTTTTAACAGACTACTATAATATGGGACGCAGCAGCATCTGGCCAGTGCACACAACAGTTTTCACTCCATTCTGCACCCGCTCTGGACGTTGACTGGCAGACAAATACCCGTTTCGCTTCATGCTGTACTGATCAGTGTATTCACGTGTGTAAGCTGGGCGTGGACAAACCGATTAAATCATTTCAAGGGCATACGGTAAGTTTTGAGACACCGTACTTTTTTTTTTTTTAAATTATCTGGTGTCAGTAACATAGAATGGGCGATTTGAAGTGTTTGCTCTATGAACATGAAATAACTGCGGTATGGTGTGGATATGTCGTGCGAAATTAGAGGTCCAGGAAGTAGTACTTACAAGTAGAGTTATGTTACCCAAATAGCAATTTTCGCCTGACTGAAGAGTGAATCAAAACGAAGAGGTTTAAATAAGGTTGAATCCAGCAGTCTAGTTTACAAGAATCACGGTTGAAATAGCTTTGACAAGACAGAACCATAAAATCTATTTTATCTTATCTTATCGAAACCACGTGAATAGTACCACAACTCCCAGTTGTGCTTGGACTTTTCTGTATCTCATAATGGTGAACATCAAGAAATAATTTCAAAGTTGGAATGAAGGAAACTTCCGATTTTTATACACCGAGCCTCTGTATATGCAGATATCATTAATATTAAAGAGCGAAAAGTATGTGACTGGACAGGGGAGTTGTGGTACTATCCAGGTGGTTTCGAGAGAGAACATCGACATCAAGAGTGGAAGGTGTGTAATTGGGAAGTGTATCGACTGGGTGGCGCAGTGGTTAGCGCATTGGGACGGTTACCCAAAGGTCCCGGGTTCGATCCCCGGTCTAGTCACATACTTTTCATTCTTTAATTAATATTAATGATATCTGCACCTACAAAGGCTCGGTGTATAAAAACCGGAAGTTTCCTCCATTCCAACTTTGAATTAAGCTAGTTACAACAACCAGTTGTTCCAAGAAGTTTGTTTTTTACTTGGTTATTAAGTTCAACACAGTATCAGGATCAAAAGAAGGGACTGTGACCGCCTTGTTACAAGTTGACATGCTATGTGGTCACTTATCACCTTCTTCCTATCGTTTGAAGTTTATTGAATATCTTCAATAACTGTCAATAAATCTTTGATGTGTTTCGAACCTCATCCATTGAGTTCTTAATGACTCGAGAGTACCACTATAAACAGTTATACATTACTATATTAGTGTATAAATTGTAGTATGTAATTATATCAAATTTCAGTGTGAAGGAAAACGTTCAGAATAGTGACTGACAGTGACCCTTGGTTTAGCAACCATTAGTATAGATCTCCGGAGTTCTGTAGCGCGTCTGACTACGAATCGGGCGGCCCGGTCAGGACGCTGGAGACTTGTCTTCTGTGCTCCCATCCCTGGCGCCGTGCAGTCAGTCTCCTATCAGATTCAGTGCCGAAGGGTCCTTGGTACTCCTGGGCAGCTTGGGAGGTAAAGGTGATCGTGCGTGGGACTGACCTCACCTCGTGCCGAAGTTGAAGATTATGTGGAGCGTTACTTTCATATCCCCCATGCACCATCACGGTGCGTACGCATCGCACAGGGAATACCTTTAGCGTAGGTTTCCAGAATTGGCTGATAGGCTGAATGTCTGAGGATGTTGCCCGCGAAGAGTGACGAAGTCTAAAAATCTAACTTGCAAGTAGCAGATGCGAGCGGAGAATGCATTTCGTTGCTTGCTTAATGTGTTCTTAGGTATTCATTCTTTATACAAGTACGGAGTATCTTTTGTTTGTTAAATAACCAAGAAGGACATAAAAGAATAATTAAATTGAAATTGAAACATTGTCTAATCAGTAGTCTGTGTAACCAATAATTTTATGTAGGCTGAATCCAAGCGGATTTTCCCGCCTTTTTTGTTTAACGTCAATTATTCAAAATTCAGTGCAGGTAAACAAATTGTAATTTCACGGACCAAAGTTGGTTTCGTACTTCAACAGTGGGTGTAATTCGTTTTAAAGAAATGCTACTAGTAACCTCAAGATTGTGTGCAGACTCTTTCGGGACAGAATAATGTCCCAAAAGTGTCTGCAAACAATCCTGAAGTTATTACTAACATTTCGTAAAGTTAATTGAACTCATTGCTGAAGCATGACACGAACTTTGGTCTGTGAAAGTTACATTTTGTTTACCTGCACTGAATTTTGAATAATTGACGTAGAACGAAAAAAGGCGGGAAAACCCACTTGGATTGAGCCTTAAGGTACCAAGTGAAAAAAGAGGTGCAGGGAAATTCACCCACATCATCAAGTGAATATGATGTCTCGTTGACTATTTTATAATGTTAAGAGTTAAATAAAACTTTATGTAGGAATTATAATAATGTGCTTTCGAGTGTAATTTTTTGTTTTCTCTTCCTTCAACAGAATGAGGTTAATGCCATCAAATGGGACCCTCAAGGCAATCTGTTAGCATCTTGTTCTGATGACAAGACACTTAAGGTAGGTGGTTTTTCTTTCTTTCTTTTTGATAGGTGTAATTTGCATGTTTGTATGTATGATTAGTAACTTTCTGTTGGTGACGTTTGATGTGTATGAACATTTATTTATCAATAATATGTCTTGATCTGCACAACCTAACTGTAAGTATGAGCTTATACGTATATAACTCCCAATTCCTGTAATTTCAGTGTGTTTGCATCGTCCACTTCCACTTGAAACCGTTAATAAAGTATTGTGAATTACTTGTATTAACCACGTTGCTGCGTAAGACCGTACAACTTAAAGTATGCGCTATGTACTTATATGTCAATGGCCGCCGATGGTTTTGTGAAAAGCTCAGTCACGAGTGTTTACGTTTCATTTTTCTCTAGAGGCTTCGTCAGGAACTAACTTTTGAAAGAGAAACTAATACATATGTCTGATTGTAATAATTTAAACATCAATGTAGCCACATAGGTAAATTAGATTGTTTTCGTTTTGGATAAGTTAATATTTTGTGATCAAGATTTACATGTTCTTTGTTTCAATAAAGTATCTATAAAAGGAAACCAGTTTCCGTTCAGTTCCTCCTATGAGTATTTAGAAGATATTTGTGACACGCTAAAGCAAGACTGTTTAACTGTCTTGTCAATGGAAGAATCGGACTTATAGATGGTGCAGGTGAATGTTATGATTGGAGTCATTTAAGTGTTCGGATAAACTTGACACAGAATTTGAAGTTTTGTCATAATAAGGTGTATCAAAAAGTTCCCGGACTACCTCTGTTGACAGAAAAGTGTAGTAGTTACCCAAGTTTGAACACCATCACCTTCAAAGTAGTCACCTTGCAAAGCAATGCACCGGTCCCAGCTGTCTTGCCTCCGGAGTCATGTTGTGTCAGTGAGTTCTTAACATTTTGCGATTTGCGCTCTGTCTCTGTAACGGTGTGAAAACGGCGACCTTTCAGCTGGACTTTCGTCTTCGGGAAAAGGAAGTCCGTAGGAGTTAAATCTGGAAAGTACGTATGGAAGCGAAAATGTGTGGTTGTCTGGCGAGATACGAACAAGGAGTGCTCCGTGACGTTGCATTGTTTTCGTGGAGAATTCAGATCTGGTCACTTTCACCGAATGTTCTCCCTCAAACGTCGCAGTAAAATTCTCTGTTGACGGTCTGCCCTGTGAACAATACCGCGGATGTCGAAAATACGATGAGTATGGTCTTTGAGCTGCGGTTCATTCTCTCCTTCTTCGGTCGTGGAGATGATGGGTTCTTCCATCGTGACTACTGCCGCTTAGTCTCAGGGTCATACGTTCATTGTCTCAGATGCCGATTTGCCCAGTTAAATGCAAAATTTGACTTAGCTCGTTGTTCCGCCTTTCTATCCATGATGTAATCGCAGACTATCACACACAAGTCGATGTTAACACAGTGGCACATCGCCTTATCAATATTGCAGCTCACTCTTGCCTGTGCTGCCATCTGTTGGCGCGTCACAGAGCTAGTCCAGCAATTTTTTGATCCACCCTTGTATATAATGTGTTTGTGATTTTTGTTTTATGTTTCGGTTTGGTCCCATAAGCGATTATTTCTTTCTCTTGTGTAAATATTCTTTCTCATTCCTTGTACAGGTTACTTACAGACAAAGTATCTTGAATTATATGAAAAGTAAAAACTACTGTGATTGATCTTTTCACAAAAACATCGGAGGACATGGGTCATTCCATGTGAAATCGACCAATTTTTATGCAAATGGTTGCTGGACCATTTGTGATTTTTTATATATATATATATTTGCACCATAGATAAGTAAGTTAGCAGCACAAAATAATTTTTATTTTATTTTTATCAGCATCCACTTTGAATCTAGGCTCACTTTTCTTCACTGCGGCAGGCAAAAATAGGGGTTTGCAAGGGTTTAGAAAAAAAGCCATTGCTCCCTTCTCATTAAAGATACAAAGTTCTGGTTTTCACTGGTTGAAAGAAGATATTTTGGGCTTTTCGAAAATGTATAAAAATTTCGAAAACTATTTTTGAAATTTGGACTTTAAGGGGCTCATAATTCGACCTTAATCATGATCAAAATCATAGTTTTTATGGAATATTTAAGGTGATTTGGGGTTGAAACCACAAGTTGTAATTTTTTGTGTAAGAACTATGCCTAGTACCGTTTCCAGAGATGTAAGAAAAAAGTTTGGATTTGGCCCCCTTCATATAGCATTTGGCCTCAAAGTTGTAAAAAATCGAAATTTCGGGAATTTCAAGGTCAAATTTCCGAAAAGGGGGACCAAATATAAAATTATCGTTGTTGCAAATATATATATATATATATATATATATATATATATTCTCTCTCTCTCTTATATATATATATATATATATATATAGAGAGAGAGAGAGAAAGTCCAAAATGGTTGAGCAACCCGTACTGGTTGATTTCACATAGAATGACCCACATGTAAGTGGATAGTGCAAAGCTTGTATGACGTTCAGTATCTTAAATCTTTCAGTATGCTTCAACTTTTTTATTTATTTTTCTTCTTGTTTGGTGCGTTATTCATTTTGTCATTACGAATATGATTATTTGTTTAGTTTACAACGCTGATCAAAAAGTCAACCTTTTACCCGTCAAAAATAAAATTCAAACCTGTGAACTTCAGCTCCTAATTCCCTTAAAAAAATGGCCCCTTGAGAGTGCGCGGACTTGTTCCAATGGTCTTTCCATTGTTGGAAGCTATTTTGGAAGTCTTCTTATGGTATCGCTAGCAGGTACCTCGTCGTGTTACGCATAATCTCTCTTCTGTTCTGAAAAGACCGACCTTTAAGTGGAAATTTGAGCTTAGAGAAAAGTCAAAAGTCACAGGGAGCTATGAAAGGTGAGTACTGCGCTTGATGTACCTGGGGGATTTTGTGTTTGGCCAAAAATTCTTGAACTAGATTAGTGTCGTGTGTTGGAGAATGATCATGATGGATATTCCAAGTTGCAGAACTCCAGAATTCCGATCTTTTGCGACGAACTGCGTCCCGAAAGGTGGCGTAGAACTTCGAGGTAGTAATGTTGGGTGACTGTTTGACCCTCTAGAGCGTACTCGTCAGCATGGCCTTGATATTACTCTTGCCTGTCGTGCTTTTGGACGCGGGGAGTCTTGAAATCTCCATTCAGAGGACTGGAATGCTGTTTCTGGGTCATTCATACCCATAAACCCACGTTTCGTCTACACTAATAATCGATTTCAGAAGGAAGGGTCTGAATTCTAACATCCAAAAAAATCCATGGCAACTTCAAGGCGCAGTTGTCGCTGCTCTGCAGTCAGATATCTGGACACCAACTTTGCTACAACCCTGTGCATGTTCAGGTCGTTAGTTAGTATGGCTGCACGGAGCCAAAAGAAAAGAAAGTCCAGTTTCATTAGCAATGTCCCTGGTTGTTATACGGCGGTTTTCTCTATTAATGGCATTGACTGTGTTCTGCTTGTTGGCCTACCAGAACGTTCATCATTTTCAACTGACGTTCGGCCTTCTTTGAACCGGTTATCCCAGAATTTAATTAGCCTTTTCCCCATACAGTCACTCTCGAAAGCACATTTCATCTTTCTAATTGTCTCAGCCTGTTTCTCCAGGTTTTTGGCAAAACCTGATGCGCGCACTTTTACTCAGTTTCTTAGACTCTAAAACGCGACGACAATACACGCAACACACAGAGAACAAACACTACTGTGCTTTCCGCCTGCTGAGAAGGGCTCGCGAATATCCCACTCAACCCCGTTCGTCCGACCTCATATGAAGGATCGAGAAAAAATTCTGATTCTTTTTGATCAGTGGGAAGACCTGTGGACTTTATTTTTGGACATAATTCAATGAAATTTAAGAGATTATTAGGAAAAAAGAAAAAAAAAAACAGAAGTATCTTTAGTAAAAATTTAATGTCTTACCTCTATCCAGAGGGAAGTAGCAGTGTTGCAAACTTTGCCTACACTTTTTCAGGTATGTTTATATTTCATTACATTTATTGTTCATTGTATTATCTACAGGAATTATTACCAAACAACACTAAAACGCACTTTATCACTGTTAATCTGAATCACTACACAGGAAATATCATTGTTTGTTTCCTGAAAACACATTTTATATATTATTTGCTCCAAATACTTCTCTTTCGTATGGTATATCTCCAAGCATTGTCCGATACACAAAGATACACACATTTTGGACAATAGAATGTTTTTAGTTTTTTCACTGGTTTGCCTGTACGATGTTTCTCTTTCATGTAGCACACTCTCTTTCATGTCTTTGCTTATTCTGATTACTACCTGGTGCTCTTGGAGGCAATTTGTACGCGTAATGCCCTTTCCAATCAACCTACCGGCCGGAGAGATCCGCGAGCGTTCAGTCATCTTCTTCAAAAAGATTCTTGCTCGAAAAGGGTGAGAAAATATCCTCATCGATTGTGAGAAATTCAGCCGCGGAATAAATGTGTTATAGGCGTAAGAAAGGGTCTGATTTGGAAAAAAGGGTCGTATTCTGGTTTTCCTTTTGGTACTTGCAGTTCATTATCATTCAGATGCAGCATTGTTAGAATTAATTCGAATCGCTCACGAGATATAGCTACAGCTCGTGTAAAATTAGTTTCTATGATTGGGTGCGTGCTCCAGTGATCACAGATCTCTGGTTTACGAAGAAGACACATATGTATTATTACAGCAAAAAATAGTTTCACCTCATTTTCCGAAAACAACTCTTGCACTAACAGCTCCCTCCCGCTCTTTTTTCGTATTTGTTGTTAGTCTCAGTCAATACATTTTTTTTATCTCACCCGACAAGAAACCCTGGAAGAACCGAATAGGTATACTATTTTCCAAAAGGTCATATGTTTGAGTAAAACCGAGAGAACCACGGAAACCAGGTGTTCGAGGTACGTGAACGGAAGTTCGCCACCCAATTTGACTGTCGTTGCTTTCAGTTCTTCGCCTCTTCTTAAGTGTTTGTTCGTCGTCCCTTCTCCCACCATGGTCGTCTTCTTTGGCAGAAATATCTTCTGAGTCTGTTTCATAAAGATCGGATTCCCTATCGTTCACAATTTCCGAAACTTCTTCCACGCAAAAAACGGTACCGAAGGTGTTGTCCCACCTGTGCTGGAGGATATTCATTTTCCGCAAGCAAGCAAGCAAGCAAAAGAAAAAAAAAAAAAAGTAAAAGCGATATCAAGGCGCAAAAACAGCTTCAGTGAAAGAACAAGGAAAACTGAGAAAAGAAAACAAACTCTCTTCTGGAGGACAAAAAAGGCTTCATTGATACAGAATAAACAATGCTGTATTTTCATGTAAATCAACAATGTGAGGGTTTGATCCCTAGGTCATATATAAGATTTAAATGTCAACTAAAAGATTAAATGCCATTCAGTTGTTTGTTTACATTTCTATAGCGTCATCGTGTCAAGAATGTGCTATCACATCACATGTATGCATATGCATACAAACGTCGGAAAGTGCAAGAAAGCTCCTGTATGCATACACAGACAAGCGGGGGTAAAGTGTTAAACAACGAATTGGAAAATAAAACTGTTATTAGAAGAAATTTTAATATTAATGGAAAGGGGTCGACATATTGATACTTGCTAATATAAAATAATCAAAGTTGGGCATGAGTGAAAATTTCTCTGAAACACCATCATAATAAGTGTTCAATGCTAATTACTAATAATGTCTTGAACGAGGTGATGAGAGGAACTTTTGTAAGGACGGAACCTATGGGTTTTAGTAAAGTGGATTCGAAACCTTTCCGTTTAATGCGTATCCACGGACTTCTTGAACCCCTGACCAGGCGTGCTTGCGAGTTAGTTAACCATTCGTCTCCAGACCCGATCTTGCACTTATTTTTTGTTAGCGTTCTATTAATGTTCTTTAATACGGTTGCATCCATTTTCTTGCTCTTCCTGTTTTCATTTGAATCAGTTTCCTTTTCTCTGTATTGTCTCCAATATTGCTCGCTTGTTACCTACTGCCGTCAGCACACACACATTTTGTGTCAAGGTGATATTTCCCGTTCTTCTTCATATACGTATTTCGAACCCGTTCAGCTTTTCTTTCGTCACACTTTCGTACTGTCTGTCAGTGTTTCCGCTCCACATATTCGATACGTAACATTTGATCATCCAGGCAAACATCGGTGGTTGCACAGATTGAGAATTTTCCAGGAGATCTCAGTAACATAACCAACTTCTGTGCAGATAGTGGTTGCTTCAAGCCTCAGTTGATCAGGCGTTAAGAACATCCTATATACACAGAGAAAGTGCAGTGTCGTGGTGGCGAAATATACCCTACCAGAAATTGGGAGATTCGGGTTCGAGACCTGGTCACGCCACTGGGTAATGTTTGTGTGTTAATTTAATCTTCATCTCCATATACATCATAATGTGTTTCAGGAGATTGGTAATTCTGCATGTCATGACTTGGGATGACACATTTTATTACAAGTAAATACTTACAGTAAGATTTCAGTCTTTGTATTTCGAGATTTAGTTTGCCTTCAGATTTCTGTTTCAGTTAATTAGTGTGTACATTTCCTTTCAGATTTGGTCCATGGAGCAAGATAGTTGTGTACATGACCTTCAGGCACATAGCAAAGAGAACACTATCAAATGGAGTCCTACAGGGCCCGGGACACCAAACCCAAACATGAGTCTGATTTTGGCTAGGTAAGCGTTTATTTTTAAAATATTATTGCTAAGAGAGCTTTGGGAGTTTGAGGTAAATTGTCACAACTTATTATCCAACGCCAATATCATTTTAGTAGTTACTATAAATTTTACATCGATTAATCAAGTATAAATACAGATAAAGAAAATGAGTGTGGTGTAGTCATGCGGGTGGTCGGTGGGGCTGTGTGACGTCATTCACCAAGCTTCATGGTCGTTCACATTTAATGTTCCTTCACGCATGGAAGCCCTTACCTTAGAATGTGCTTCTGAAGAGGCTGAAGAGATTTGGCTATCTTCACAACATCCTCCTTGCTTGCTTTTGCTACACGATTTTTTTGGTTGCAGGCAAGAAAAAATCTTCAACGTACTTGATTTAAATAACCGCTTTTGCTTTCCGGAAACCTTTTACAGAGCTAAAAGTATCTCATCAGATCACATGATTTTATAAGTACGAAGCAAGTTTTCCTTATTGAAGACACACACACGTCTAGTTCTATATTTTTTCCACAGTTTGGGGCTTGTAAGATCTGTGTATCATAATTCTGGCTAGCCTTTGAAGTTCTACAACGAGAAGATTGATAAGAGATTCATCCTTTTGAAAGAAACCAATGAATCTTTATTTAGACTTGATATCACAAACTAAACTTCTGCTCTCAGTGTTTCAACAATTCTCCATCATTACTTAAGTGCCCCATCACCACACCGCACAAAAGCAAGCGATTATTTCTAGTCTAATACGTCGAGCTTTCAAGATTTCTGACAGGTTTAAGATGAAATCTCGCATGTTAAAAACGCCTTACGTAGAAATGAGTACAACGTAGAGCAGATCAAGAATACACAAACTGAAAAGTTTACATAAAGTCAAAAAAGAGATTAGCTATCGGGAAAGAAGAGGAACTGCCGTCTTGCCGTATGTGAAAAGTTTTCATAACGAAGTGGGAGTGTACTAAAAAGTTTGGAATCTGAACCATATGTAGACCACCGGCAAAAAACCAAAAACAAACTGCGATTTGTTAAAAATGACCTCCTGTATCAGATTCCAGGTGTGTACAATATCCTTATCAATTGTAATTATGGGGAATTTTATATTGGTCAGACAGGAAGAACTATTGAAACTAGAATTCAAGAGTATCCGCTACAATGTAAATAAGGGTAATACGGAGAAATGAACTGTAGCAGAACACGTGGTATAAATGTGGAGAACTCATTTATTTCCAGGTGACGGGGGTGTTACACAGAAGCAACGTTATATATATATATATATATATATATATAGAGAGAGAGAGAGAGAGAGAGAGAGAAAATTGTGATGCGGAAAATTAAATGAAAAGGGATCATTTGTCGGAAAGCAACATTTTACAGGAGAACCGAAAAATATAATCAGGGTTGACTTGACCATTTTTAGATTTTGGAGTATTTCCATAAATACACTTTCCCTCTGTTACAAAAATATGTTTAAAAGCCTAACTACAAGCAATTAATGTGTCAAATATATATATATATTTTGTGAAGATGCATCACGCTTTGAAAAAGGGCCGAATGTCGTTATGGAGTAATCAAATTTGCATAACCCAGTCAAATATAAAGATATGTTTGTAATTTTGGCGGCAAATTGTTAGGAATTGCCAATACAAAACAGTTAGCAACTCAAATTCCGACAAATGGTCCCTTTTCATTTTCCACATTACAATTGTAAAAGATACAATTAAAATAACAGCCCATGAACAAAACTTGAACAGATATGACACTTATAAATTAAATCAAAGTAAGACAACAATCGCAAATGTTAAATCGTATTCGTAATGTCACTGAGGATGCCGACGGGTACATGGATGACTTTATGGAAAAAATGAAAGGTACATGTAAAACACGACTAAAATACTTAATAAAGGCTTAGGACTTAGTATTTTTTCTCCTTCACAATGAGTGGGATCAACTGGGATCTATATCTTATGGGAGGAATGGTTGTTACTTTTTTTTTTAATCTACAGACAAACGTCTTATCTAGTATAAAATAATTCTCCACAGCGGACTTTATTTATCCAGATCCTGTGGTCACATACTTCGGACCGATACACGTTTGATTTTTGCTTCCGATCATCCTGACTAAAAATTTTCCAGAATGTTCGCCATATTCACCAAACGAATACCGGTATAGTAGCAAGACAGTCCTAGGCCACCATTTAACTCATCATCTGCCGGATACGTTATCCGAAAAACTTGTGACGGGCTTAGATCGTAACTGCCTGACCAATCCATATAATGTAAATTAAATATTTAAAAAATAAACATGGTACAAAACCTTAGTTATCTTTACAAAATAGTTTGTCCTTCTTTGCAGCGCATCGTTTGATTCAACCGTACGGTTATGGGATGTAGAGCGAGGTGTTTGCGTTTATACTCTGACCAAACACACGGAACCAGTATATAATGTTGCCTTTTTTCCAGATGGAAAATTTCTGGCGTCTGGGAGCTTTGATAAATGTGTGCACATCTGGTCGACACAGGTAAATATTTTTGTTTTATTCTTTTGTCTGTTGTAGCTAGATTTTTTCCTTGAAGTGTATTGTACAGCTATGGACAAGAGTTCTCACTTACGTTTGTAATTTTTTTGTCGTAATTATTGTCCTGATATTTAGCTAAGGACAAAAAAAATATCACTTTTCGTTGGCTAAATGTCCAAGCCAAGAATCTCAATAAGTTGTATATTTCCCTCTTTTTAATTTTCGTTCATACGTCATACATCTTACACACATGAGAAACATCTCTGCAAATTTGGAAAATATTACCTAAAGACATGTGTCGAAACTTTTGTCCATAGCTGTACAACTGGTAGACTTTAAAAATAATTGTGGAGTAAAAACATTGTGGAGATACATATACAAATTTAGACGGTATTTTCATTAATGTGAACGTCTCGCTTTCCCGCAAAATAATGCGTTTAATTTAGAGAGAAGTATCTCCATATTTATGTGGGGGCATAAATTATGTAGACTTAAGTTTTGGTTATTTGGGGGCTAAATGAAGTCTACTTAAGCGTAACTCAGATAAAGGTTTGAGCGTTCGCAATAACGAGAGGGACGTTCAACGAGAGTTAAGTAGAAATTAGATCTAAAATAATGGTTTCTCTCGGGATGGATTAATTCTAAATTTTAGGAATAAAATGGATTACAAGATTTTACATTTCCCTTAAAAAGCGCAGATTCTCAACTCGAAGACTGGTTAACATAAAGTTACGGCACACACTGTAGAAATAAATTCAATTCTAAAATAATTAACAGAGCGCACGCATCGTTCAGGCAATGATACTATTTAAGCACTAATGTTTAAAATCCTTGAAACATATCTTAGAAAATAAAGTTGGAAGTTGTGTTCTCAAAAAGGCTTCTAAAACTGTATGAAAATTGACTGCTACTTTTGGATGAGATTTATAACGTTTTCAAGACTTCCTTCTATAGACTTCTTTGCTGGAGAGCCGAAACAATTGAGTAGCCAGAGACCACAGAGCCTAGGAGCGTAGAGCAGTGCAGAGCAGATCGATTGGCTCGTCGAGGCCCTTTATATACGGTTTTTGAGAGGATGAAATAATTGAGGTTCTTATGGTTCATTGCTCTTGTTTGTGCGTATTAGTGTTTGCACGTGATAATCGGATGATTTCCTGTAGGTGCCAAAGATGGCCGCTTAAAGGAAAGTAGAACGATGCTGCTACGTCATAATTTCCATAAGTGTGTGTGTGTTGCCATATACTCAATGTTAAAGAAGATCGCGTTGAAAATCTCTGCCCGCCATCTTTAATTCCTTAGAATTTACAACAGAATTAAATATATTTTAAAAATGAGAGTTAATTATAGAAATTTGATTGCAATAATAAAAAATAAAAATAAATACAAAATTAACAAGAATGACAATGAGAGTCGATCACATTTGCCGCTCTTTAAAAAATAAATTTTACTCGGATACCCTAGTGGTATCGATAAAATTTATGTAAAAAAAATTGCGTCTCAACATTTTGAGAACACCCTGTATAATATTTTGATAGTTGAACAATACATACAAAAAGAAGCGAGTACAAGCAAAATTGCTACTAGTAAAGTGAAATACTATATATATATATATATACATAAAACATTTAAAATTCGTTATTATTTTTCTTTTTTTTTCCGTAAAATTGTAAGTTTAAGTATACATCATAATATATCGTACATATAGGGAAAACATAGATAGATATACATATAATTGTTAAACAATTAAATATTTCATTGTCATCATTGTATTTTATACATCAAAACATCAGTATTAAAATCAACTGGTTAAAATGTGTCCCCAGAGTAACTCATATGCGTTCAGATGTCGGTCGGATGCTTCAACAGCATTACCCAAGGACAGAAATTCTGCAGACATAAACAGGAATTGTGATAAGTTTGGGGCTTATCAATGTTCATTCCTGGGAACTCTGGCATGAGAATGAAGACATTCACTGATCGGCACTGAGACAGTTCGTTTGTTAAACTCACGGAAAAGAATTGTGCGTCGTTTAATAGTTTGTGGGACGGTGATAATAGTTTAGTTATTATCACAGCGTCATTCTCTTTTTTTTCTCTGTTTCCCTGGTTTAGTGTTTCGAATACAATGGTAAAAGTTTTCAGTTATAATTATATCGTAGTATAAGGAACAATGTTCATAAAATCATTGATATTGAGAATCAATATAATAGAATCACAATTTCACTAAGTCACTGTATTTGGTCTATATATATATATAGCTTGGAAAATGTCACTTAGTATTTTCACTATACACTATGTCCAAAATATCGAATTCACTAAAAGTACACAAAATATTAATCATTCAATATATGTTCATTGTTCAAACATTTCCAGTAAAAGTGCAAAAGAACACTGTATTATTTCAAGTGTTTACGACTAAAACAGTTTCCACAAAAGTTTGAAGTACACTCACTGAGTTTAAAGTTGTTATAATGGGATCACTATAGAAATATTTTTCACTGTATCTGGTAGAGTGGGAATAAAACTTGGATCACTGAGAAATTTTTCCACTGGGAGGTAAACTGGGGTTAATTTTAACAAAATTGTTGTCCTGTATGGGGTTGTTCCAAATTAGGGTCTCTTCTGCCTGGAATTGTCCTGGGCATTCACTCTCTGGGATGTATCGATAAGTTCCGTTCCAGAAGTTCCAATAATTGGGTGAAAGGTAAAATATAATGTTTGTGAAGCACTGGAGTGGGGTTGTCGGTGCAACGAACTTGTAGATTGGATCTAGTTTCCAAAATGAAGTTCTTCATTGAAATTTCCAAACGAGAATGGGCTGGATTTTCTCATGTTTCTGCCTCATAGCGGTGAAACTTTAGTTAAAGATGTTGAATGTTATTAATTCAGTCTTTATGCAGCACAATTAACTTGTTCAGATGTAGTTTCAATGGGTTTCAAATAAAGTAAACAAAGCTTGGCGTATAGTTCAGCATAAGCGTGTTCTTCTCTCTCTTTCATTGGATTTGGTTTGGTAGGAAGTAAGCAGTATTTCATTAAAATAATAAAAAGTCAAGTAAATTACTATTGAATTGGTTTTTTTTTGTAATAAAATGTGGAAGAAAAGAAAGAAAATAGTAAAAGGAACAGAAAATTCGAACATAAAATTAGCAAGTGGTGTCATGAATAAAATATACTATTAAATATAATTTCCTCTATAAATTAAAGTAAACTAAAATGAAATAAACAAAGTATAGAACAAAAGAAAAGGTATAGTTTCTTGGATTATAATAAATACTTAAATAAATTTGCACTGAACCATAAATCCTCTGAATATAACTATACATATATTTCATAAAAAAATTAACCTATCTTACAAAATAATTTTAAGGGAAAATGCATCTTTTTAAATGAAATGTATTTCATGTCAATAAAATGGGTTGGTAGGTCGATGGCGTATGGGTCGATTTGACAACGGTTACTATTTTACCGTTCCCTT
The DNA here is from genome assembly GCA_022664845.1 of Lepisma saccharinum. Lineage (NCBI taxonomy): Eukaryota > Metazoa > Arthropoda > Insecta > Zygentoma > Lepismatidae > Lepisma > Lepisma saccharinum. Next base: position 6,874 of record JAGDQP010008926.1, on the reverse strand, counting down.
CCGAACCTCACTGTGATACAGAAGTGTTGGGAGAAGTTCTACAGGAGAGCTATGGTACATCTAGCAGAGTTTAGAAACGAAGGAACCTTTTCTCTGGCATTTGATCAACAGTTTTTCTGATCAACATCCTAAATTATAGTGTTTACGTGTAAAGAATATGCATCATCCTGAAACTAAAATTAATATTTGATTTACATTTAATATTTTAATAGCATGTAATTACTTGAGTCGATGAAGGCTTTAGTCCTCTTAGGTTAAGACATCCAAAATGTATTTTTGAAGATATAACACTTCTAACTTTGCATAGTTCAGGGACCTTAGTTACCATATTAGACGCCAACACTTTCTATTAGTACCGTCAAACGGGGTGACTTGAGACAGATTTTGAATATTTGCTCAGGTTCAGACACTTTATATTTCGTTTTCGAAGGGTATTTGGTATGGATTTGTGCAAATACTCATTTATGATTCGATATGTGGTATTAACAACATCTATTTGTCAGAAACACATTTATATACATATCTATATCTATCTATCTATCTATATCTATCTATATATATATATATATATATATAATAAATAAATAAATCACAGCCAT
>JAGDQP010008925.1:2064-61059 GCA_022664845.1 Lepisma saccharinum | reverse complement strand
ATAATATAAGAGTATTATAATATAAAATTTCACATCAGCTAAACCCCAGTAGTATATTCCAATTAATTTAGACAATTTATCGCTATTTCTAGCCACTTTTCCTATCCTACTACTAATCTATTCTAACAAACCTAATCCTAACCTAATTCTATCTCAATCACTCTCACATTTACACTAGCGGGGAGGGGTTTCCTTCAGACGAGCTGGATCCCGGCGACTGGAACACGTCCTCCAGATCCTCAGATCGGGGTCCTCCAGGGACACATCTCCTCTTCTCAGCCTGCCACACTTCCACACTGCACTTCACCACATTCACAACCGCACTTATTTCATACGCATTCCTAATTTTATTTATTCCGCCGATCCAGCGGCTTTGAGTTCCGATTGCCGTCCATACCATCGGTTGGCAGCCAGGCGCTGGGGGCTTCTCTAGACGGTTATAAGTTTCACGTCTCTACTTATCACGTACACGCACGCTGCGTCGACTTTCGGTCGGCCGAAGGGGGATTAATTTAGAAGATTGCATCCGTAGGAATGATTTTGAGCCTACAAAGTTTGTATGTATCCTCGTTTTTTTTCCTTTTTTTCCCTCGCCGGCTTTCCTTTCGGTCACGCCCGCTCACCCAAATTAATTTCTTTTACTACATACTATTTACAGTTTCTTGAGTTGTTTCTCCTTATGTATTCCGCCTTTGTCTTTGTGTTTCTATGTATTTCATTTTCTCAAGGTGGGAGATTGCACTCGCCAACCGATCCAATGCCTCTCTTTTTGTTTCATCCCGCAAAATTTCTGTTGTTGTTGTTGTTGTTGTTGTTGTTTGTAATTCTTTTCTTAATTCAACGATTCGGCATTTTTCCGTCCCATCATCATTTTGTTGATTTAACCGGCACTCAAGGACCACGTGTTCTGGCGTCGAATTTTCTCCACATTCACACTCCGGGGATGCAACTATGTTCAGCTCAAATAATTTTGCCTTGTATGGCCCATGAATGCTAAGAAAATGGACCATACCATTACTCGGATTCCAGTTTTTCCATTCTAAACGTTCCTCATTGTTATTAATTAATATAAATAATCTTCTAGATTTTATTGAATTTTCCCAACTGATTTGCCAATCTTTAACTATTGTTTCCTCTATATCCTCTTTTGAGTGTGGCAATTTCTTTAGTATTTCTGTTGTCCTTATGATATTTTGTTTTTTGTACCAATATTGCGCTGCTGCTTTTTTTGCTTCCAAACTTAACGCTATTATTCCTAGTATTACGTTCAATGCATCACCCGGAGTGGTCCTATATGCTCCTGACATTCTCAATAGCATCGCACGCTGTGCTCTATCCAATTTATTAGCTAGTTTTTTGTTCTCTTCTAATCTATGAGCCCAGATGCTTGCTCCATAAGTGGCAATGAAGTTTATTATTTGATTATGATATAATTGTATAGTCTTTAACGGTAATTTAAATTTCGTATTAGCCATTGCTACTAGTTTGTTTCCTACTTTTAATAATTTGTTAGTTGTTGCCTCTATATGTTCATTGAAATTTAGTTTATCATCGATTATTACCCCCAGATATCTAAAAGTCCTTACCCTTCCTATATTCTTATTATCATATTTTATTCTGGGATTTCTTAGTAATTTATTTTTGAAAATCATGTATTTTGTTTCCTCTACAGATATCTCTAATTTGTTTAAGTCACACCATATTTTTAATTTATTTGTTATTGTTTTCGCTTTTTCTTCAATTTCCTTTCTCGAATCTCCTTCCGCCACTATAGCAAAATCATTGGCATATGCTATAACAGAGTATGTTTCCTCAAGTTCACTAATCTTTTTCAGACAGGGATCTATACACATGTCCCAGAAGATCGGTCCGCAGACCGATCCTTGTGGGCATCCTTTATTAGGGGTTCTTTCTAACCTTTCGCCTGGAGCTACAAGATTTACTTTTCTATCTCTACAGTAGTCCCTGAGCACCTGGATCATCCATATTGGTAAGTTTAGTTCTTTCATATTAATAAATAGCGCTGGCCACCATAAGTTGTCAAATGCTCCTTTTATGTCTATATAGATCGCTAGGGCCTATTTTCCCTCTGTCTCTTTTATATCTGTACAGAACTTATTGATTGCATCCTGAGTTGATTTTCGTAATCCATATTGAATTTTGTCATCTGCCAATTCTGGTCTATATCCTTGTAACGTATTTATGATTATTTTTTCGAAGATTCTACTAATAACATTTAACAAACAAATCGGTCGGTAGGATCTCGGATTTATTTTTGGTTTCTCAGGACCCTTTAGAAAGATCACAAAGTTAGCTTCTTTCCATCTTTTCGGAAATCTTTTCTGTTTAATACATTCCGAGAATAGTCTCGCAAGATAGGGTGTCCAAATGTCTTTAAATATCATGTAGATTTCGGGTTTTATTAGGTCAGGACCTGGAGCAATTTTATTTTTTAAGGGTCTTATCGCTTCTTCTACCTCTGTATTCTGAATTATTGGAGTTTCTTCTTCATTATCTTGCGTCTGGTTACACATTTCAATCATTCTTTCTCTAATTTGTTGTTGTTCAATTGTCTCATTATTTTCCTCATCTTGTGGAATTAGTTCTCTCATTAGTAGCTCTGCAGAGTCCTTCCAATTGCTAGTTTTTGTGCCATCAGGTTTTTAAAGGGTCGAGATTGTTGTTGCGGACATTTTGGACATGCATATTTTGTATGGGTTTCCCCAGGGGTCCATGGTTTAATTTGTGTTTACATAGTTATCCCATGTTTCAATTTTTCTTTGTTCTATTTTCTCTTTGTATGCCTCTTTTGCCTGCTGGTATTCTATTAATTTCCGTTGTCTCAAGTTTGGGTCTCTGGCCTTTTGGTAGCTTTTCCTTTTTGCTCTTGTTATTCTCTTTACTCTATCTAATTCCCCACACCAGAATGGGGTAGTAATTTTCTTATTTTCTTCTTTTCTGGGTGGCAGCTCATTTTCTATCGCTCGAATCGTGGAATGTTCTATATTGAACGCCAATTCGCCTAAATTTGCTCCTGCTGTTAGTTGTGGTAAGTCTAGTATCTTTTGAAATGTATTTGTATTAATTTTGTTAGCATTATATTTTAATGGTTCATTCTCTTCTTCTGCTACTGTGTTCTGTGCTGCCACCTCATTATATATTTCTATTTCAAAGCGGATTGCATTATGGTCGCTACATGTACCTCCATCCATAACGTTCCAGTTTTTTTATATTTTTATTCAAATTTCTTGTCGATAGTGTAATATCAATGTTAGTTTCTGCCCCCGCTCTGTTGCTAAAAGTGGGAAGTTGTCCTTCTTTATTATGGATTACTACGTTATTAGCTAATATTAGTTCCTCTAGTAATTCCCCTCTTCTCCTGTCTCTACCTGTTGCTACGTTGCTGTGAAACAGCGGCGATTTAGCGTTAGCATCTGCAGTTATTATAATTTTGTGATTCTGATAATTTTGTATAATTGTTTCTAATTTTTCTAGATACTGTTCAATTCCATGATGGTATTGGAAGTACATACAGACGACTACCATTTTAAGATGTTTTGTTAGAATCTCCACGCAAGACGTCCACTCGTCCATGTATTGTCTTATCTCTACTAGTTGGTAGTTTTTATTAAAGCACAAGATCGCAGCTTTTGGTTGGTCTCCATAAGCAGCTATTCGCGTGTCACAGGGAAATATGTTATTTTTCCCCTGTAGGAATAGGGTTCCTGCTCACATAGTAAATCAATTTGGTGATCTTCTACGAGTTTTCTCAGTTCAGACCCAAACAATCTAGAACCCTGTGCATTTATTTACAGCACAGAACACAGTTCAGGCTGCATCCTAGGCATAAGCGGGAGATCTTGTGTGCCAATAGCAGCGTGGCCACGGCTCCTTGGAGTCGCAGACCACTCTGCCATGCGCCCTCACAAAATCCTTATATATTTCATGAAGGTCGAAGCCTTCCGACCTTTTTTCAAAGACTTGGTTGACTAATTTTAAGAGTTCTTTGGGATCGGTTGGGAGATTATTTCGTTTTAGTGTAATCTTATCTACTGCATCCGGTATGGGAAATGTCACTTGTTCTCCATCCACATGCAGTTTTCGAACTAGACGTCTTAACGCGATGATAAGTGTTTTGGGGCTCCTCTAAGACCGTTAACTTATATCTATTATCTTCTATTTTGTAGCTCCATATTAGTGTTTTAGATTTATCTTCGGTTTCCTCTTTTGCTTTTGTTTCTCGTTTTACATTGTACTCTTCTGGTGTTTCTTTTATTTCAGTTATTTGTTGGTCTTTTGAAATTTTCCAATTTTCCAAGTCTTCCTTATTTAATTCTTTTCCTCCAATTGTTTATTCTTGTCGTTATATATTTCTTTCAGGAACGATATCTTTTGTTCGTCTTCTGGTTATGATTTTTCTCCGGATGTAAATATGTTCCGCCATTTTTCTTTCCAGTTTTTCGTTTTACTTGTTTCTGTACTAATGGTGGCTGTTTTACTTCTCTTTCTTTACATATTCAATCTTTGTTCTTTAGTTCTTCTTTTTTTCTTTTCCTAAATTCTATTAATCTTCTTCTATATCTCTTTTTCTGTGAAGGTGATTTTTCCTTTTGCTTACTGCTTGTAGTTGATTTCACTTCTTCCTCTAATTCTTCTTCTATTTCTTTCTCTATGCTTGTTTCTTCATTCTCTTCACTATCGCTAGATTCGGAATTTGTATCTGTCTCTGCTAGGTCTATTACTAATATTTCTTGGATATCTTCCTTTGTTGTTGTAGTTTTCTTGCGTATCTCAGGTTTGTAGAGTATGCTAAAGCATCCATTTTCGCTTGTTATTAATTTCTTCATCAAAGTCTTATCCGTTATGTGCATCCTAAAATTATATTGTTATTTTCTTGTTTGTTGTATTCTGTAAATTCTGTTAACACTTGGTCTGGGTCGTGCCGCCATAGGTCAATCCCTATAACCGGTATATCAATTTCTACTTTTCTTTTGAGTCTGAGATCTTGAAAAAATTGCATTAGGGTTCTTAAATCTGTTAAAAACTCCTCCATTGATGATTTTATGTGTATGAATTTACAGTTGTGCTCGTTTGTTGAATAATGTATTATTAATTCTGTGCCATTACTTCTGTTTATTTTAAGTAGTTCCATCTCCTCCAGTATAAAATCTTTATGTGTTTTTCCACTACTGTTTGGGCAAATCCCCTAGGAAATGTCATCAATCGAGGATTTATGAAGTGTAATATAATTTGGTTTTCTTTCAAATTTGGATTATCTTCTATAACTGTCAAGGAATTTTCCTGGTTATTAGTCCCTCCAATTGTTTCTACACATTTAATGAATTTTGTATCTTCAATCTTATTTCTCCACGTCATTTCCTTCATACAAAATCTTTCTCCTTGTAATTCTTTTGATAGCTTAAATTCCATAATCGGTTGTCCTTACATTCCTCGCTAGTAGGTTTTTGTACGTTTGGCATTCATTGTAGTCGTTGATCTTGCATTCCTTTTTTCGTAGCTTACAGGGGATACACCTTGGTGGTTGGTCTTTGATGCTGCAGGTATCTCTTTTGTGGCCTTTTTCTCCGAAATGGGAGCAAACTTCCACTCCATCGCAATATTTAGCTATATGTCCTAAGTCACTGCACCTAAAACAGTGCGTCACCACCAAGTAATCTTTTATTGTATGGCTAGTATAGTTTATATATATTCTTGGTTTGTTAAGAAGTAATTTACTTGTCTCTGGCGCTGTTTCGATTACTATGTGACATGTTCTTTTTCCTCTGGGTCCAGTTCTGAATTTTACTTTAGTTTCTTTCATCGTTAGCATTACTTCTCTTTCACCATCAATATTTGTTCTGACTAGTTTCCTCGTAATTTCATCATCAGTTAGCTCCGATTCCACGTTATATATTATTAGTTGGGGATTTCTCTTTCTTCTTGACTCAATATTGAATTTGTCCTTAATTTCTCTATTATTTATTATCTTCTCTACGTCTTCTTTTGTTTCTGCTTGGACAACTAACAGCTTTTTTCCAGTGTATGAAGTTGCCCGTACTTTACCTTTCTCCGGGTCCACGCTCTCTATCCAACTGCTGCGCAGCTGCGCTAGTGTTCTCCCTCCTTGGGCCGCACGAAAATAGAAGGTTGGTCCTTCTCAACTATTTGTGCAATTTTGTGCTCTCTTTCTGTCTGTTTCTTAACTGTCTCAGCAAAAGTAGGTTGTCTCGGTCCCATCTCTATTCTCTGGAGTAGTGTGCTTTCCTTTCCTCTTCAATATGCTTCTTTAGCTCTATTATATTTTTCTTTGCGTCTTCCACTTGTCTTTCCTCATTCAAGTATTTTGTGTGAGCCACCGCCTTCTCTACTGCTAACGCTGTAATATCTCCGTTCCTTTCCTCTATACTTTTCCATAAATATGTGTTCTCTTGCTCTATTCTTTCCAGTGTTCCTCGTAATTTTGCTGCCTTTTGATTATCTTTCTGTGCTTTGTGCAGTTCGTTTTCTAGTAATTTGATTTTCTCTATCATCGCGATACTTTTCTGGTATCCCCCTTGAGTTTTTAGTCCGTAAATTTCTTCTTCCAGTCTCATTTTTTCAGCTCAGTGTTTTCCTCTTTCAGCATTTATTTGCGTCTCCATCTTTTCTTCATATTCATATATTCTTTTGTTCTTTTCCGCCATCCTGCCTTCCAATTGCGATATTTTGTTCACCCACTTTGTGAGTATCGCTATTATTTTCTTTAGTGGTTCTCGCCCCACCTTGAGTTTCTTCAATGTTCTTTCCACTTCTTCTATTGCATTGGCATGGAGTTCCAGATAGGCTTTCTGTCTTTCTTCTAATTCATCTTCCGTGTTTTCTTCTTCAGTAGTAGTTTCATCTTCTTCATCTTTTGTCTTTTTTATTGTTTCTCCATCTGCGGGAGAATCTTTAGCTCTCTTTTTTCCTTTATTTTCCTCCCCCATCAGGGTTCGGTTCAATTCCCCCAGATAATTCGCCCTTCTTATTGGGCTCCTTGTCACAGGCGTTCCACCTTCTCTCTTGGCTTTTTCAGCTTCTATCTCTGCCTCCATTTTTCTCTTTTCGATTTCTTCGTATTTCCTTTTAAGTTCCTCTTCCTGTTGTTTTAGCCTCTCTTCTGATATATCGTATTTGCTACGTTCCACCACTGGTGTAGCCTCTCTTAATGGAGTTGGTGTTATTGTAGTCGGAGTGAGTTTTCCTTTTTCGATCGTCGCCTACCCGGTCGAGACTATCGATTTTACGAAGGTCCCCGCGTACGCGCACTTGAGATTTAACTTACGAACAAACAGCATCCCCAGGACCGCAGGTCCGAAGCACATCAACCAGAGAGAGCTAAAAAAAATCGCTGGCATCTCAATGACGGAGAAAGGTGATGGAAAGAATGAAAAACAATTAAAAATTAAATTTGCGGTTTTTTTTCTTTCCTTTCCTTTTCTTTCTTCCCTCTTTTTTTGATGAAAATTGATGAAGGAATGAAGGGGGTAGGGAGGTATGACAGGGCTGAAGAATGATGAAAAATTAAAAAAAGACTAAAAACGAAAATGCGTTTCTCTTTATTTTCCCTTTTCCTTTCCTCTTTTTAAAATAAAAATTGATGAGGGAGTGAAGGGAGTACGGAGAGGTGACAGGGGGTGAAAGGTGATGAAAAATGAAAATACATTTTCCCCTTTAGGATGCCAAGATTTTTGGTTGGGGTGGGGTGGGGGATACTCAGAGGTCAATACCCCATCGTGAGGTCATTGCTCTCTCGAAGTTTCACGGCCCCATCCCAGGCTGTCCCAGAGATTTAGGACCTTAGCCACTCTTGGTCGTCTTCTCTTTAGAACAGAAAGATTTTCAATTTCTGTGAAGCTATTAAGAAAACCGTTTAACGCACTATTAACTAATTGCTTCACTGATCGACCACTTAAGTATTGAAACGTCTCTCAATTGCTTCCGCGTGGAAGCTACTAATTAATTGCTTTCATTTGGCGCGAAATAAGTTCACAACTTAGTTAATAAGTATCAGGATATTACCTCCTCGTATGTTCTAGTTGTTTGGTATTAGTGGGCCACAAAACACAGTTGTAGCGCCCCCATTTGAGCACCGATCGCCACGAAATTTTGGTTATATATGTTTTAAGGCTTCCCCAATCAACTGGTGAGGTCAAAAGTGAAGTCACTAGTGTCCTTATATGAGTTTTGGTACCGCACGCATGTGGTCCTTCCACTTATAAAACACACACAATCATCCACCACTTTACTGGCGGTCACGTTTAGTGTTCCCAGTCTGTTGGTTGACTTCCAAGTCCCTTAGCAACAGTCCGGAAAAGGTTTACTCGTATTAATTTGTTTTTCTGAAAACCTTTTTTCCCCTAGCAGCAAAGTGTCAAGATCACTCGCAGAAAGTTAATCCACCTTGATGACGATGTGGAGCGTCCACGTTTAGATTACATCCACTCCCATATACTTAGCATTAGAACATACAAATGTTAATAACTGTTAAACAGAAAATTGTTCATGCACCAATTTTTCACAGTTAAGAATTTCTCCAATTTTATAAAAGTTTTGCTACTTACAGTTCGTGAGTTCTCCGTTTCTCCCAGTGAAAAAAGCACTTTCACGGGAGCACATTTAACACACGTTTACACAACACGGTATCCACAACTCAAGTCCACAAAGTTATATTTCAAATAAATAAAAGCTCGACGCCAGTAACAGCGACGGGCTAAACCCACGACGCCAAAAACCGCGATGCCCTATACCCGCGATGCCAAAAACCGTAACATCAGAAACTGTGATGTCAAGAACAGTAACACCCAAAAGTGCGACATCCGAAACAGTCAAAGCAATAATAGAAACTCTAAATATGGTAACGCTGCATATGAAATCAGCGTTGTGCAATCCCAGGCTTCTAACACAGAGGCTTCTAAAATTGAAAATCTTTTTTAGGACAATCATTTTAAAAAGTATTTCACGATATTTATTTATTTAAATTTCTTAAAACATCCAAATGGTCTTCAGAACTGTATTAACAACAAATACAGGGGATCTTTCCCTCTGTTCTCATATTTACTTATTTCTAAGTTGATAGTTAAATGATTCACAATACCAGGTGTATGCATAAGTTGTTGCCGGTTTTTGTGATAAAGAATACACATAATTTTCAAGGAAAATTAATTTTGTTTTATTCAAAATATTGGCCATCGGCTTCTACACATTTCGCCGATCTTTCAGGTAATTGATGCATACCATGCCAGAAAAACTGCTTGTCTTTTGAAGCAAACCATTTGTCGAGCCATTTTCCAACGTCTTCAAAATTGCTGAAGTGCTGCTCTGCGAGCGCTTGCCCGATTGATGCGAAGAGGTGATAGTCGGATGGCGCCAGGTCTGGGGAGTACGGCGGATGCGGAAAGATGTCCCATCCAAGCGATTTCAAGGTGTCTTTCACTGGTTTTGCTGTGTGAGACGGCGCATTGTCGTGTAACACAATCACTTTGCCATGTCTTCGGGCCCATTACAGTCGTCTTTCGATCAATGCGTGATTTAAATTAATCATTTGTTGGCGATAGCGTTGTGCATTAACGGGTTCGCCGGGCTTCAAGAGTTCATAATACACAATACCGCTCTGGTCCCACCAGACACAAAGCATGGTCTTCTTGCCGAAGCGATTTGGCCTTGGTGTTGAAGGACCGGCTTCGCCAGGTGAAAGCCACGATTTTTTCCGCTTCGGGTTTTCAAAATAAATCCATTTTTCGTCACCCGTCACAATTCGATACAAAAAGGATTTTATTTCGTGGCGTTGAAGCAGCATTTCAGAAGTGACTTTGCGATTTTCCATTTGACGTTCATTCAAATCGTGTGGGACCCATTTACTCAGTTTATTGATCTTCCCCATTGCTCGTAAACGTCTGCTGATTGTTTCTTGTGACACATTTAATGCTTTTACCAATTGCTGTTGAGTTTGAGTTGGGTCATCCTCCAATAACACCTTGCAATTGCTCGTTTTCGCACTTTTATGGTCTGCCAGAGCGCTCACTGTCTTTCACATTGAAATTACCACTTTTAAATTGCCGAAACCATGTCTCACATGTTCTAATCGATGGAGCGTGTTCACCATATGTTTCTACCAGCACACGATGACTTTCAACAGCCTTTTTCTTTTGATTAATTAAGAAAAGCAATGCGTGCTGCAAATGTTCTTTTTCAGGCACAAACTTCGACATGATCACTGAACGATAAAACAAAGACGCTAGTGTTTGGCGGACACAACTTGTGTGTGTTTGTAGTTTAATGTCAGACGAACAAAATGACGTATGTGTCAAATGAATACGCTGCGTACTTTACACTGGCGCCATCTCTTAGGTAAACCGGAAACTACTTATGCATACACCTGGTATCTTAGTATCTTCATCTAGTTAATGTTATATCCACATAATGTGTTTTAGAATTTCAACTCGTTGGTTGGATAACTTGAAAGTCATTTAACTATGAATCCAAATATTTTGCTGTGTTGCAGAATAATTTCTTTAAATATGAAACTCTTTCGCCATAGACTTAAGAACAGATCTTTCTTAAATAATTTCTGGATGAATAAATCTAGGAATGTTTCGTTAAAAATTATATTATCTTCAATCTCTGTTTAATATCCCGAAACGAAATTTTGAGTGTTACGCGGCGTACAAATTGGAACACTAATATTTCTGGCTATTATCACTTAAAAGTATAATGAGTAAATGGCAATATTTAGGTCCTAATCAAGCATCTCTGTCTTCTAAGGACTGAGCCAGCAGTGTGAATAGTCTCACATGACCCTTAAATTGTTCTTGAAAAAATGTGATTATCTTTTTACCTTCGAAGTTTAAAAAAAATTAACTTCGTTAATTCGTTAGCTGAAAATATTAACTTTACTACAATGTTACATCATGTTGTTTCAAGATTAATTGTTTATAATAGTTCCACATAAAATTCCCGTATATAAGTATATGAAATGAGCGAAAATTGTACTTGCAAATTGAAATGTGTTTAATTTATCATTCTGTTCATAACGTCCAAACTACGCGACACCTGATTATAGATTTTCATTTAGGAATATTAAATAAATAAAGTTTTACTTTTGGCCCGTGAAAATTAGGAAAAATATTCTATTTGTACAAAATGACTTATTATCAAGGTCTTAATCGAGCAACTTTTGGCTTCTAAGGATCGGGTCAGCGATGAAAATTCTTACATGATCTATTTGTACAAGTATTCATTGAAGAAGACATACTGTTCCTTCTCCAACTTTACAAATTACGGTATATCCCTTTTATAGGCTATCAGGTTTCCAGACGTTCAGGTTTTTGCGGGTCCCGGTTTTTGGTGCAGGAGTTAATTGCCCCCAAAAGTACGTTCTGAGCGCCCGCTTTTCCAAATAAATTCTTAGTAAACTTGCCGAGTAGAAGTGAACTGCTCTGAGCGCTGTGATTACGTGACCTAGAGGCAATATATTCTCTCCAATGCTTTGAACTCAGAGAAAGATCAGGCGTAAAAGGCAGCATTAAGTTAAGGAGAAAGCAAAAGGTGGTAAGCCAAGAGTATTTGAACTAGTATGAATAAACTTTTAAAATACTGAAGTGTTAAAACGTAAAACTTTAGCATATCATTGTAATTAGATGATTTCACGACAGTAGGCTACACTATATACAGAATATTATAAAAATACTCGTAAGGGCAATGTCTCGTTTTGTTTTCTTCGTTTTAAATGTATTTATATATTTATTGTATTAACGCCATATTTTTTATAGATATATTGGTATTCGCAATCATTACACTTGTAATTTCAATTTGACACTACCGAAAGTCTGTGGCTCTGTTAGTAGAGTATTAAGTTGCATTCAGGAGGTCTGTATTCAATTCCTGGTCCAGCCACCCTGACTGGGGTTTTCCAGAGTTTACCTCAGATACCCCAGGCGAATGTCGGTATGGTGTCTATACTAAAAGGGCCCTGGCTCCTGCCTTTCCCCATCTTTTCCCACCGCATAGGCCATAGATACCAGTTTACCTTAAAACAAATTCAAATTTCAATTTGACAGTTCCAATGTTAAACTGAATTAGTTTCTGGAATTGGTGATAGAGACGATTCTGATCAGTCAATGTTTCTGACGTACCGGTTTCTTAACGTCCTTGACTCATTCCTTGTGTCACGATATACGGTCACGTTTTTGGTGTCGCTCTTTTGTGCCGTCGCGGCTTTTGTCGAACTGTTTTTGTTCCGCTGTTTCGGGACGTCGCGGTTTTTACTATCGCTGTTTTTGAAGTTGCTGTTTTTGTTGTCGCGGTTGTCGGTGTCGCGGTTTCTGTCGCGGTTTTTGGTGTCGCAGTTTTTGGTGTCGCGGTTTTGGGCCGTCGCTGTTTTGTGCTGTCGCGGTTTTAGACATTCGCTGTTTTGTGCGTCGTGGTTTTTGCGTCGCTGTTTCGTTGGTACACCCGCGCCAAGAGCTCAAACTGGAATATCCCTCGGATATCCCTCCAAACACGTAACATCGTCGATAACTTTCAACTGAGGAACTACTAGGGCTAGGAAGGTGCTTGAGGTGTCGTTGGAAAAATCTCGGCGAGACTAGCTCAAACCTGTGTCATTCATCCAGATTGTAGTTACCAGATATAGGGGCATTTTATATAATTGGAACTACTAGGGCTAGGCAGGTTATTAAGTTGTCGTTGGAAAAGTCTCTCCATAATTTTTCGAACGTAATATTGGTCATATAATATGAAAAGTTTTTCGGAATTATAAATCGTAACTAGATACTGTATAAATTTTCTCTTTTGATAGAATCATTAACTTTTTAAAAATAAATGAACAACACATTGTATTCCCATGTTTTCACTAATATTTGTCTCAACGCGAAAACTTTGTTCAACATGGATCTATTTTTTTAAATTCACATTGGTGATCTACAATTACCTCATCTAACATATACGCCTAGGCGTATTATGAGGATAATACTCAATACTTGCAACGTGTTGAAAGTAACGAGATTCCGCGGTAATCATTACTGTTCGATTTATCGCCTAGTTTATAGACTGGAACGATTACTGAGGTTTTCTATTTCTTTGGAAGACTCTCCTTTCTCCTTGTAAGAAAAAGTTTTTTTTATGAAAAACTTTTTCCAAACGATTTAGTTGAAGAAGACAACGAACCAAATAAAACAATAAGGAAAAACGCAAAAAAAAAAAATACGAAGGAAATCAAGAAGAAATTAACAACGAAGACTTAATAGTAACGAATGCATATGTAGAGAAAGCAATCAGAAGTTTAAAAAGGGCAAAAAAACTCAGCCCAGACGCAATTAAAAACGAAATCTATAAATCAGGCAAAGCAATTTGGATCCCTTATTTGACCAGACTTTTCAATGAATGTTCCAAACAAGGTTTCTTCCCCTATCCATGGAAGAAGGCCAACTTGATAATCCTTCTAAAGGGCGAAGATAAGATCAAGACAAACCCGAAGTCATACAGGCCGATCTGTCTCCTAAATGTCATAAGCAAAATTTTAGATAAAGTATTTGTAGAAAAAATAAATGTCAAAAGACCAAATCTTGGCAAATGCACATTGCAATATGCTTTTAGGCGGGGCAGGTCGACCGAAGACGCAATCAACAGCATTTATTACAAAAAATATCAATTGCAGACCAAAACTGCAAATATGTCATTGGTATATTCTTTGACATAGCCAGGGCATTTGATAATCTCTGGTGGCCGACTCTGATGGAGGAAATTTAAAAAAAAAACTTAAAATACACCCAACAATTTGGAAACTAATTGGAAGTTATTTCGACAGTAAATAAATTCAGGTCGAGACGTTTGATGATGTTGCGAAAAAGATCCCAACAAGAGGATGCACACAGGAATCGGTTCTGGGACCTGTTTTCTCGGACCTTGCCTTCCAGCCTTGTCTGGAGATGCTAAGTGATCTTGAGGAAGTTGAGAAAGTGGTGGGGTATGCGGACGATCTGGCGGTCGTGGCCAGAGGAAATAGCAGACTAGATATAGAAAATATCTAACATCGTAGTAAGTAAATTAGCGTCATGGTGTAGCAACAATAAACTGAATATTTCTGCAGAAAAGACATACTACGTACTATTTAAAGGGGATTTAAATTACAATAGAGGTCCTATGGTTAAATTCAGTAATCAGTCTGTTAAAAGAAAGATAAATACTAAATATCTTGGACTTAAAATTGACGAGAAGCTAAATTTTAGAGATCATGTACAAAATGTAACAGGAACAACAATTAAAGTAGCACACAAGTTGATCAATCTAGCAACAAACGATATCATGACGCGGTCATAGGAGCCGTGTTGGCTACGCTCCCAGCGTCTGTAGTCACAGAATGGATGACGTGAGACAAAATCAAACCATCAACAGAGCACAACGGCAACTACTACTGACATTTTAACAGGAGCCTACCAGACCACACCTGTGGAGGCGCTCCAGGTAGCAACTGCAGCCCCGCTTATGCACCTTCAGGTAAATAGACTGGGAGCCATGTACTGACTGAAGAAAAACACGAGGACAACATAGAGCTCATAATCAACAAAAGAACAGTCGTAAAGGAAGAGATAGAGAAAAAAATGGCCGGTGCATGGCAGGATTTCTGGGATCAGAGCCTGAAGGCGAGAAGTCTATACGGTATTATCCTGGATGTGGCTGGGAGGCAACAAATACAACTGGATAACAGGGGAGGATTAATGCCTCTATCGTCTGAAACTTAAACAACTTAACCCAGTGGAAGTTAACAAATGTCAGCACGTGGTACTAAGATGCATGGAGACAGACCATCTAGTCAGCAAGAAAGCGATTTCCTAAAGGACAAAGATACAGCGGAAGTTTTCAGAACTCTAGAACTGGCTGTAATGCTGAAGGAGATATCTATGAAAATAGCATTATACCATAAAAAAAAGTTTATGAGTAGGGGGGCAGCTGCCTGAGAAAAATCTCAAAATCAGGAGGTAAACAAAACGCAATATGGGACGTGAACCGGGCGGGAGTGCATACGAATAAAATAAATCTGATCCAAAGTGCGCGTACCGTAACAACCAACCAAGAAAAATCGGTGTAATCGCGAGTGAGAAAACATGAAGTGCCTATAAATACTTAAATTCGCATAGATGCGTGAAAGTCTGTTGGAAACCAGCAGCTAATAGAGTGCCTTGTTGCGAAAGCCGTGGCAAGAGCCCCCGAATGTAGTGAATGTGTGGTGGTGGTATATAATGGAAAATACTGAATATGTTAATTAAATAAAAGAAAAAAGAAAACATAAACAGTTATGTTCTCAAACCCCGAACATAAACTGACTAAAGTAGTTAATATGTGTAGTGTGAGTGAGTGAGTGAATGCGAGTCAATTCAGTGCAAGGGATAGAGGAGGGGGAGGGGGAAAGAAGCCGAACTTTGTGGGCTTAACATCATTCCACGGTTCTGATTCTACAATTGCCCCCCCCCCCCAATCCCCCAATTACCAAAAAAGGAGCAACGACGAAGACAAGAAGCAAGAAGTATGTGCAGAAGTAAAACAAAGTATCCTAAAACAGTAAAGTTGGTGAACATGGGACTGGGAAAGCAGAACATCCATTAAGACGGAATGATAATCAAAACTAATCATTATTCTTCGTTTTCAGTACAGAAGAAGAAGAAACTGATCAAGTTGTGTGTTTGTCCATCTGCTGTCCTGTGTTGTCCTATATGTTACGTGTTTTTGTAATGAAATAAAGTGCAAATAAAGACAGTTAGGTATACCCCCGCCAAGATGTTCTACATATGGAACAAAGGACTAGGTGAACTGGTGGAAGCCTTGTCCGAAAGTCGTCCCGCACCACCCTTGATCAAGTCACAGACAAGGGATTAAAAGGGATTCTCGGAGTGCCGGTATCTGGCAATCCGACAATCCCCTAGGGGCAAGCCTGTCCCAAACTAAGGAGGGCGAACAACTGCCTGTGACATGGTCCTCAAAACATGCAATCTAGTTTGTGCTAAGAGAGCAAAGAGACAGGGGTGGAAAGGTGGGTCCCCAAAGTTAAAAGTTAAAGTTCTCCCTGTAGTACTTATTCCTGTATGTACGATAGTTACCTGATTAGCGCTGTTTCTCCAGCTTTAACAAATTCGGTTAAGATGTCTGTTTCTGGTGATTAGAGATTTTATACAGAAATTTTGACCTCGATCTTACCAGCTGCGGCTATCAACCGTTCTGCTGTATAGATTTCAAAGTGTTTGTTCTTCGTTGTGTACATTAATAACTTTTTCGAGATAACTTTCCGGAATATCGACAATTTTAGTCCTATCCACCCGAAGATCATCACGTTCTTTTCTTATCATCCTTAACCTCGGCTGGTAACCTTTCCTTAACGAGTTTACATATTTGTCTAGGTCTCGTAGGTTACTTGTCTTACTGTTGTTCTCTATATTCTGGATTTTCTGCGCCAAATATTCTTCTCCTTTGTTTTCTTATCCAGAGTGTGGCGTTACCTTTTGCGTTAGTGTACTGGTTCACATTTGCTTCTGTTTAAATATTTAACTATCTTTGCCTTGCTTGTTTTCGTTCCCCATGAGGTTTAATGCAATCTTCATGAAACCAATTTTTTTTCTGCTGTTTCTTCATACTTACATGTTCTTTTGTTGTCCCCTTTACTGTATCACTAGTTCCATCCTATAACTTACGTACATCAGTTTCATTATTAGTGTTACTTTTGTTATTGCTCTAGATGGTTAAGATTTCGAACCTATTTGAGATGTATTAGTTTAACTTCAAATGTCAGTTGTTTTGATCATTTGCATATAATATTAATTTTTCTACTGATCTTCCCTACCCACCTTTGAGTTTAAATCACCCAAGACAATTTTTGTGTTGTATTAAAGTAATTGGTAAAAAACCTTTATAGCCAATCAAAAATGTATATTTGTCTTTAGCATTAGGTTCCTCGGTCGGAGCATGGACATTCATTAAATAAGTACATATCGTAACATAGCAGAGTCTTTTGTTCACGAACTCTATATTTGGAACAGCCGAAAGGATAGTGTCTTTAATTAGTAATCGTGTTCCGAAATTGTGTTACTGGGTTCCGTTGTAATAATAAGTGTATTCACCCTTTCGAATGCTATCTGAACATCTCACCAGATTTCTTGTATCACTAATACTTTCAGGGGGTCCCCAGATGTAGTCCCCGCCTGAGACCCGAATGTGGGGCTAATTTTCCTCTGGAATATTTTACTCCAGGAGAATCGATAGGCACATTTGTTTACTGTTGGTTGACATGATTTAGCGGTGAAGAGTTGTCAGTTCTAGAACAGACCAGTTCTAGAACATCTCGCAGTAAAGGCAAGATCCAAATGTGGTCCTGAGCCTTGCTGATGTAATTCATGTTCAGCCGCAGAGTGGTAATAGTGAAGCTGCTTCCTTACACAATCATATTTTTGCTCTCGGCTATGAAACGAATAATATCGGTTACGAAGTGATTATCTCATTTCTAATCCTTCAATGCTGAAACATTTTTTAGACATTTTAATTCTGGTTCTTCGAAAACTAGAGAAGTAATCCTTAAGTTTCCTCCCGCGAAACCTAAGAAGCTTCCTCTGCCAATTGGAGAAATCTAATTTAATCTTCCTGAACGAAAATTTGATTTATACCTTGTGTTTGTTTGGTTTAATTGTTTCTAACATCGTCATTTTTTCTATTAGGTGAACGTTGAAAGCAAATATCTAGTCTCAGAGCCTTCTTGGTTATTTCTAGACTTCTTCATTATTCCAGATTTTGAATATTTATGAAATCGTTTTTATAGTCTGGTATATAATTTGTTGTTATTAAGTTGAAGATTGCCAATTACTAAAACTGCACAAAAAATTTTGCTGGATCAAAATCTTCACTATCTACAAAGAAACATTCATTCATTAATTGTAATACGCCGACCACAAATTTTGCGTACATTGAACACGTACAGCAAAAAATACATACATAAATAAATAAATAAATAAATAATAACAATAATAATAATAACCTGTGAGGATACTCAATAATTTTGCTAATGGATTTCATACACTGTGATAAATCAGACCAAGAAACAAGGAAATTACGCAAAATATGCTGATATGCAGTTTGTGAACTCCTGTAATTAGGAACTATAAGGTTATAAAAACCGATCCAAGGACGTGGGTTCCGTTGAGGATTTATTAAAAATAACAACAAAACCAAACGACGTATAAATTTGCTTGTCTTGTAGAAACAATATAGGAAAGTTACTTCAGATTCTGTGATAAACAACGTCGTTCGTATATTCCACTACATCACAAAAAACAAGGAAAATTGTAGGAGTAAATTACCCCTTACCAGTTATGGCTATTTAATACAAAAAAGTGTGAATTACTGTGTACAGAAACATTGAGAATCTTGAATTTATTATTATTATTGGGATCTTCGCTTCCCATTTTGTATACAGAAAAGGTGATCATAAACATCATTACGGACACATGCGAAGTAGTGAGTTTACAGTTCTTTTTGTAAGAATCATCTGACAATATGGCATATATCCAGTATGACGGATCTTTGAACTGAAAGCACCAAATGTTTGATGTTGAGGTCTACTAGTTGATTTGGGGGCAATTCCAGTTGTCGAAGTAATTATTCGATACTGGATAAAGGTTCCATATTTGTTTGATTTGGGAACACAGTTCTAATATTCCTTTATTTTTGTAGCGTACTTTGTCTGTAGGTAATGGTTTCAAGGAACTGCGATGTGTATTTTGACAGCCTATTTGTTTGTTTTATCAAGGAGAAGGATGTCTGGTATGATTGATTTGTTTTGTCTGTTATTTCGCGATCCAAATATAATTTGTCTTTATCGATTCTCCGAGATTTCTCTGGGGCTGTATTTGTAGTACAGTGCGTTGTACGATTTGAGGTTGCTGTTTTTCGCCATCTGTTGAGATATTATTCTTGCTACATTGTTGTGCCTATTGGTATAATCGAAGTTAACTAATGTAACACATCCACTAGTTATGTGTTCTATGGTTACATTATTGATGTTACACCTTCTGCATTTGTCTTCGATTTCCTCTTTAAGGATGTATTTCCTATAATTCTTGTTGGTTTAATCCTATCTTGGATTGCCGTCAAGAATCCTAGTGTGTCACTGTAATGGTATTGAACAAAATAAGGTACACGGGGAAAAATATATTCGGAATTACGTGCTTGTATACAGGAATTCTTGTAGAAACGTAATTCGTTAGAAGGTCTGTATCGAATACATTCCCGGGAATGGTTTTACCCGGAATGTAATTTATACACGAATTCTAACGAATCCTGTTTCTACAAGAATTCCTGCATGTCTTATACTTCAATGAGAATGTATTGGAATACATGCCAGGAATGTATTGAAGAATGAATGGCATGTTATACATGCTAGACATGTAATTTTATCATTAAAGAATGTAGTCATGTAAAGATATCCTGATGCATGTAAAGTTTACGTGTAAAGAATGGAAAATTGTACGGCTGGGAATGATTATAGTAGTAGGACCTAGGATAATAGGATAGGATAGGATAGGATAGGATAGGATAGGATAGGATAGGATAGGATAGGATAATAGTAACAGGACCTAGGATGATTATCATGGATAGTCATCCAGACAGGACTGTAAATATCTCCAACGAGCTTCACAGCAATTAATATTATAGGTATCTGCCTATGGTCACTACGGCGGTTCGGAACAACCTGGGCGACCAAAAGCAAATGCTGCACCACGTCTTATTAAAAGAATTATTAAACAGAGGATTCTACATAATTTTACTTGACGTTAACCAGCGACGTGAACTAGGGCACCGGTCACGCCCACTTCGCGAAAATTACCGAAGGTTGCCGAGTGAGTAGTCGTCGAAGCCAAGGAGAGGGAGGGGGAGAGCACACACTCTCCTTGCGTCGGAGCGGTATTTTTTTAAACTGTCATTTAAATGAAACAGAATCCTATACCCTATGATATTTAATTATACAGTATTTTGATAATGCATTTGAAATGAACCAAGACTGAATACCACCGGCATTTTTTTAACCTCTTAGGCATGAAGAAACTGCTGTCTGGGTTAACTGCTTGGCGGGCTGAGGGCTCCTTTTCCTATATTCTAGCGGGAGAACAGTCGTTCGTTGCTTAGTTCGTTGTGTTGTTTGTTGTAGTTTTTAGTGGATTTAGTGGAGCTTTATTTTCTGTTGGTATTTAGTGGAACCGTGCTTTTCTGTTCGTATTTATAGTGCGTTGATGTATGAGTAACGTCGATCAAAATGAACGAAATTAAACTGCATGAATGTTCAGAGTGTGGTAAGAACTATGACCATAACAAATTACTTAGGTGTCATGTTTCGAAAGCACATCCGAATAAATTAAACGAAATCGCGCCTTCTTTAAAGACCCAGAAATCATTTGCTTATCAATACCCAAATTGTGATAAACAATTTAATCACCTTGAAAAGTTCAGATATTACCAACGCAAGTTTCATGCAGAACAACCAATTAAGAAAAATCACCGTAAATGTGTTCTATGCATTTTTGTAACGGACGGAGAAAAAAAAAATGCACGAACATTTTGCGTTACAACATGCTCTTACAGTGGAATCATAGGAAAAGCAGTTTCCATCATTTCAAAGTTTCATGGAGTGGAAGCAAGAAATTGAAAAGGATACGCTCACAAGGTACGTAATAAAACGGAGTTCACATTCTGCTGTTGATAATACTAAGATACATTATTACAAGTGTCACCTCTCAGGGGATTTTGTGTCGCAAAGCAAAGATATTAGGTATTTAAAAATGCAGGGAAGTAACAAGATTAATGGGGTCTGTCCCGCACGTATTAAGGTGATAGAAGACGAAAATGGAACATGTAAAGTTGAAAACATACTTACTCACATAGGTCATCAAGATGATCTAAGCCATCTTGATTTAACACCATTGGAAAGGAGTACATTAGCAGTGGACATTGCTAAAGAAATTCCTTTTCAAACAATTCTGGACAAAGTGAGAGACTCAATAACAGAGTCAAAACTCGAAAGAATTCACCTGCTCACAAAGCAGGATCCATACAACATAGAGCGTGGATATAACCTATACTCAAAATCTGTTAGCCACCAAGAGGACCGAACAAGTGTCGAGGCTTGGGTGAATGAGGTGAAAGCCAGTGACAGTCGTTGTGTATTATTTTATAAGCCTCAAGGGGTTGTCAGTGAAGACCATCCAGTTCTTAAAAGAGATGATTTTGTTTTAATTATCATGAACAATGCCCAGATTGAAATATTGAAAAAATACGGTAATGATTGCGTGTGTATTGACGGTACTCATGGTTTAAATAGCTATGACTTTAAATTAATTACACTTCTAGTGTTAGACGATAAGAGACAGGGCTTTCCTTGTGCTTTCCTTATACATAACAGAAGTGATCAGGAAGTACTTTCTCTGTTTTTCCAGTGCATTAAGAACGAGAGTGATTTAATTTCCCCGAAAGTTTTATGTCCGATTTAGCAGAGTCTTTCTATAATGCCTGGATTTCTATCATGCAAGCTGCAACAATGAGACTCTATTGCACATGGCATGTGGATAGAACATGGAGGAAGAATATCGTGTCTAAAGTTAAAGATAAGGACAAGCAAGCAGAAGTGTATAAAATGATTCGAATCTTAATGCAAGAAACGGATTCTGCTGCTTTCGAAATGATGCTCTCTGGCGTAGTAAAACTGCTCAGTGGTGATCCTGAAACAACTGAATTTTGTGCATACTTTCGACAAAACTACTCCGCGGATGCAAGATTTTGGGCTTATTGTTACCGCCTTAACAGTGGTCTCAATACAAATGTGCATATTGAAAGAATGCACAACACAATGAAATACATTTATCTTCACGGGAAACGCGTAAAACGTCTTGACAAGGCAATTCATGCGTTGATGTCTTTCCTAAAAGACAAACTTTTCTATAGACTAATTGTTCTCCATAAAGGAAAATTGACAAGCAAGCTAAAGGACATTAGAAAGAGGCATAAGTCTAGCCTTGAACTTAATCAAGACTTAATAGTAAAGGAAAAAAATGGCTGGAGAATACCATCATCATCTGATGTTAAAGAACTTTATTTCGTCCGAGAAAATGATCTTCTGTGCAATTGTAATCTAGTTTGTACAGAGTGTAAGTCATGTATACACAAATATACTTGTTCATGCGTGGATTCAAGCATTAAATGGAATATGTGCAAACATATTCATTGCATCTGCCTACTTAGTGAACAAACAAATCTTGAACAAGAAAGCTCCGATAGCGAAAGTTTGCGTGTGGATGTGGACTGTGAAACAGCAGAAATATTGGAGCAAGTATCTAAAAAGCAAAATTCTGACACTTCCTTAATAAGCCAAAAACAAATGGTTGAAGAACGCTTCAGTAATGTCCTTCATAAGATCAATACATCAGAAGAGGTGCAACTTTTAAATAAAGCAATTGCATCTTTTAAGCGACGTTGGAAGCAGTGCGTTCCCATAAAGCTTCCAAATTACTTTCGAAATCCACGACAGCGAAGAGAAACAGAGAAAACTCTTTTCGACCAAGAAGAAGAAAGTTATACATAAGCAAGGGATTACAAAACCAAGTTCAAGTGAAGTACAGGATATTGCAGTATCCTTACTGTTACACCATGAGTGAACCAAGTGAACCGAGGAAGAGTACATTACTATGTACGCTTTTGGTGCGTGTGTGTTTTGCTTGAAACTTGCGTTTTAAAACTGAAGCCGAAAGGTGATGTATATATATTTTATGGAGTGTTTCCTTTGGAACTTGCGTTTTAAAACTTTTATTTAAAATATGATGTTATGTATAATTATATTCATCTGGAAACGCATTAAAAGAGAGAGAGAGAGAGAGAGAGAGAGAGAGAGAGAGAGAGAGAGAGAAACTTCAGTTGAAATGTGATGTGTATATTTGGAGTATTTCGCATGATAGAACTTCATAACTTTCTTTAACTCGCTTCATCCCACTTATCTGTATCTCATCTGGGAATTCAACAGCCTACGTTATAACCTCAACACATGGATTCTTCGGTATAAATAAGGTAAGTGTTTTTCATTTCAAATAAATATAAACTTTTGTTGTTTTTCCGTAAACATTTGCCGCATTAATTTGTTCCGTGGTCATCCTTCGGCATGCAGACGACTACTCACTCGGCAGGCTTCGTTAATTTTCGCGAAGTGGACGTGATTGGTGCCCTAGTTCACGTCGCTGGTTAACGTCAAGTCATAATTTTCCCTCAAATTAGAAGGTCACTCACTCCACAATGTAGTGACTTACAAGAACCTCAATGTAGATCCATTTGATACATTTAATACTTTCCAACATAAAATTACTAATACATCAACATGTATAGTTTAGTTACCAATCAAAGCTGAACGACATTAAATCCTTTGCCGATAACTAAATAATAAAAACAACGATTTAGTTACATATAAAAATGTTGCTCACTTCGCTTTTCTCCTACCAAAAGTAGAGTCATCTGCTGACCACCTTTTGAAACTAAAAAATAACTTACGTGCAATGTGCACTCATTATTCCTTTTTATTGATTAAATCTTCAATTTAATTATTCTCATAAAAGACAATGAGCTAATTTTGATCGAATTAACACATTAACATTCCATATCTTACTTTTGTTTCCCTGATGAGCGATCAGAACAAATGTGTTTATTATCCTTACGCCTAATGTTTTTTCGCACAGCTCATCGTGCTTTTCGTTCATGATGTCTTTCATGTAGTTTATCCATGAGTTCTTGCCTGATAAAAAATGCAAAGAGTATGCACTTTCTTACATTTCTCAGTTTAGATTTTTGCTGAGAATATATTTTCAGCAGGATACATGTATAAATTTCCTGTAGTGCCTGTTATTTTGTCATTATAATTACTTTTTCGTAAAACCTAAATTTAGAATGGAATAATACCAAAATGTGTACTGCAGTTCTTATAAAATTACTGTAACAGTAACAAAATTACTGTCAGTTTTCACAGAATTTGGGTTTCTCGAAAAACCATGACTGGAATGTAATTTCCGGACCCTCGATTTCTCTCAGTGCAACTTGGCGAAGTCGGAATATTTTGTATTAACACGGTGTTGGTCCCCCTTTAGCACGCAATATAGCTTGAATTCTGGACAGAATAGACCGATACAAGTCCTGAATGCTGGTGAGTGGAATTTGAAGCCACTCTTCATCCAGCACAACCTCCAGCTCATCTAGAAACAAAACCGGTGAAAGATGCGGTTTCCGAAACATCGCACAAAGGATCGATTATATTCAGGTGACTCCGCGGATCAGGGAAGATGTTGAACCGTATCAGGATGCTCGTAAAACTCACTCTTGAAAAGGGTCAGCGATGTGAATGGGGTCATTATCATCCTGGAATATGCCATTGTCGTCTGGAAATAAAGTTTAGAACATTGGCTCGACCTGGTTATTCAGGATTTCTCGAAACGCTGCTGCTGTGATCGAACCGTATAATGTGAAAAGGTGGGATGCGAAATACCATGATATAGCGCCCCGACCATAATAGAGCCGCCACCATGTTTGGCAGTCCGGCGGATAGAGACCACATTGTATGCTTGAGAAGGTGTTTGCTAGAAAAACACGCATCCAGTGGTGAGGAAGTGGGTGAAGGGTGACTTATTCGACCACGACACACGTTGCAAATTCTCCTATATCCATCTTTTGTGGTCATTGCACCATGAACGTCGTCTTTGACCATTGTTGTGTGTTGTTATGGGCTTGGGAATACCAACGTGCTCATGGATACCCGCAGTTCCCGCCTCACACTGGGGTCTTTAGGCGCAGAGTAAGTTATGTAATCACTTTCTCGGCTGTTGTTTTCTTTGCGGAGTCACAATCTGCTTCAAGACTCAGCGGTCTCTAGCGTGCAGATTCGTCTTTCGACCACCATTGTGCTTCGCCGACCACGTTTTACCGTTCATTGTGTATGAAGTTATGACTATCGATACTGTATAGGTGCTGTTGAGTTGTGCATGTGTGGTGATGGGAACCAGGTGAAATCTATACCGTGAGTGCGTGCGAATGTGATGTGAAAATATTAAGACGTGTGGCTGCGGAAACCGCATCTATTCTCCATTAGAAGAAGACAATCTCATGAGTGAGTGAGTGAAGAATGAATGAAAGAAGGAAATGAAATAATTTAACAACTAGAGGAAACAACAGAAACACTAAATACAAGAAAGAAGGAAATGAAACAATTTAACAACTAGAGGAAACAACAGAAACACTAAATAGAAGGAAGAAGGAAATGAAACAATTTAACAACTAGAGGAAACAACAGAAACACTAAATAGAAGAAAGAAGAAGAAGCCTTCCTACGATGACTAGTGAGACAAGCCAAAAGAGAGAAGAAGAAGACTAATCATTTACTTTCTTTTCTTATATCATTGCAGGAGAGAGAAAAACAGAAGAAAAGAAGAAGTCACTCAACTTATGTGTTGTGTTGTCCTGTGATGTATGTGTCGTCTAAATGTGTTTGTATGTTCTTTTGTAAAATAAAGTATATAGGTAGATAGGGACTCCCCCCCCCCCCCAGCAACAAGTTCCAACTAGTAACCAAGACCAGGTGTACCCTTGGATGCCTGTCCAAGACCGTCCCGCAACACCAGCTGTCTCGTCAGAGGGAACACAGGGGATTCTTGGAATGGCGCAATCCCGGCAATTCAACAATCCCCAGGGACAAGCCTGCCCCAGGTTAAGGAGTATTAAGATGTACGTGTTGCACGCCCCCAAAAGTGCACAACTTAATCTGTGCAAAGCATGCTAAGAGGCAGGGGTGGAAGGTGGACCCCCCCAAATAAAAAAAATATATATATCGAGACCGTGCCTTGTGTTATTCTGCATAACGTCGCTGACCATTCCGATAGAGTATGTTAGGTTTGGAATGATATATGTATTTATGGCTTTGACTTTCTTACCTGTGCTTATGTAGGTTTTTAGGATAAGGTTGACTCTATCCTGGAATGCCTATCTTTCAGTCTCAGTTTTATTCTAGAGTTTTGTTTGCCACAAAGTTGGCGAAATCTTGGGTATTTGTAGATTTCTTCATCTGTGAGTGCTTCAATAATTTGATACTGATCTATTTGGAATCCATCTTCTTTTGTTACTGTGCTTCTCGTTAGGTTAAGCGTTTAAAATTTTTCTCCCTTTTCCTTTGATTTCTTGGGTTCCCGTACCGTGGGATTGTTTTCTTACCTAATGGGTTGACTGTGCTGACGCTTGCGCAATATATTATAAAGAGTACTTCCTCAATATTATTGCACTCGTTTAAATATTTGGAAGGTACTTTTGTATTTAGGCATGTTAGTATCCGTTTGAGTTTTTGTACAGTATTTTGTTTGTGTGTAGGTAGTGTGTAGTCGATATATCCTGTCAGTGTAAATTCCAACAGTATTACTTTGCTTGAAAGGATTAAATTTAAAGGTTGCTCTTTAAATGAATTTAGTCACTGGAGTACCCAGCAACCAGTTCGAAATTTTGCAAGTTCCTAGAAACGATCGCAGCGTTCGCCCACCAGACGAATGTTTGTTAAGTGCTCTGGCCAACAACCTTCCAACATCTTCCCGATCTCGAAGTTTGTTCCATCAGTCATGCACAACAAATTGTACTCTAAAATATAAGCCTATCCCGATTCCTTTCCCCTATCCCTATCTTTTCCCCTATTCCAGTCTGACTGTGAGATAGAGGTGTCACATGGCCATAAAATGGTTTGATTCCATTCAATAAGCGTGTAGTAAATCATACTGTTTACTATTCTCAACATTATCACCACTATAAGCGTTAATACTTATCTCAGAAGGAAGGAAAGTAAACAGTTAATATTTCCTATACATTATAAATGTTAATGCAAACAAAGACCCAAGTTGTTCTTTGATTGAATTGTTATTAAGAACATAAACGAATTAGTGAGCTTATAATGACAGGGCCTACAGTTTTTTTGTAAAGTAGGCTCCGAACCACTCCATTCAATGAACATGGACAGCAATTGAACCCGTAACCACAAGCTCAGTAAGCGAACACTCTAACCCCTCAGCCACTCCGACGTTGGTTTCGCCTTGTGTGCTTACAATAATCACGATGATAATGGGTGTTCTGCCCGGAGGTGGTGGTATGCCATTGCCTTCCATCGTGTGAAGATGCCATCCTATGAACGAGACTTAGAGTTTGACGTGGGCTCCGAACCACTTGTGTCACCACCAGGAATTGAACTTGCGACTCCTTCATTATAAGACAGCTATCTCCACCACCCACAAGGTTCAATAATTATTGAACATGTCTAGGTTCGATATATCGTGGAGATCTTAGCCTCGTATGCAAACTTCAGAATGTTTCAATTCCACGATAATGCAGTTGCGTCCTTAATAGCTACGCCCTTATTCGAATCAAATAAAACAACTGCATCCTGGCAACAACACTGATCTAATGAAAGATCGATTAGACAGTGGTACTACTCTTGTCACTAGTTCACTAGTCATCGTTAGCGAGGACGTTCGTGTGATAGGGGAAGCAAAAATCTTTCTGAGCTCAGTTTGTCCACTAATGTCATAGAGCACGCAATCACAGCAAGAGACCATATATTCCTCAAAACATCTTAGAGAAATTCTTGTTCATCAGCGACCTTGTAGGGAGGCCCAGATTCCTGAAATATTACTTCATCCTTAAAATTTGTTCTTTCGAAACTCTTGTCCACCAACCCGAGTGGCAAAAGTAAATAAGATTTGCTGCACCTTAAACATAATAATAATACATATTTCTTAAAGATATTTTGCTCGTCATGAGTGGTAGGGAGGGCAAGGGTGCTCACCTTTAGCTTTAACAGCTTCTTACTTTCCAGGACCACAAAATCTTTAACGACTAGTACTTTTCCGCAAAATTCTTATTCAGCAAGGGGAGTAAGATAACAGTTCATTTGACTTGCAATACAGTTCAGACTACTCGGAAGAATTTTCTTACTTACCAAGAGAAAAAAGAGTGACGACTTCTGATAATTAAAACATTCCTCAAAATGCCTCAGGAAATCCTTAATATATCCGTAGGTGAATATTATAAACCTATTTAGAAATTTTGCTCCAAAATTCCACTCAAAACACTTTTCTCTCAAAAAAGATGATTCATTAATAGACCCCTAGTGTTAAAGTTATAATTAGCCTTACGATAAAATACAGAATTTTATTTAGGTCTTTTGTCCCATTAAACATGTGCGATTTTCATCAGCTAAATACTTTACCACGTCACACTTTGTTATTGTCCTCTGATAGGATGGTATTTTTTTTATCACAAACGTTGAATATTTCCCCCCGTTTTTTGTTCACCTGCATAACAGACTCGCGATAAGTCTTTTGTTATAGACAGAAACTGTTGGAAAAGAAGTGAACCCACAACAACTAATTTATTGTACTAGCGTTCGTTGGAGTCTGCTGTAAGTCGTTGCACCTCATAACAGTACAGCAAGAACAACGTGCGGAAGAAGAGCACCTGCTAAATCAGAGCACGTTAGAATATTCCGGGGTTCTAAACACAGCCTGGGATACAACAGCGCCTGCTGAAACGGAGAGTAGTAAAATGGCATCTCAAAACAGCCCGCGACAGAACAGAAACAGTGCAAGGTTCGAAACATAGCATACTAAAGGAACATATGTTACAATAGTGCAGTATGTGAAACATGGTACTACGGGAAACATACACTACGGAAAATATGTAGATACATGTATTTTGGATATACAGAGTGTTCCACGTATTTTGCTTACTTTGGAATGAGTAAAGATAGAAATTACAAACAAAATTCACGATTTCTAAAAAAATGTCTAACATATTTAATTACTATTTTAGAAGCACTTAAGCTCTCTATACAAGGTGCATTGATAGTCTATTTAAAGTTTTTGTAATATGTTTTGCAATATACACCTTATGTATGTATGTATGTATGTATGTATATAATATATTTTTGTTATAATAAACATCTTGTTGACCAATAAAAAAATACTAATAATTCATGGATATTGTTATTTTAGTTTACAGTACTTATCACGATTATAATTTTGACAGTCATCTAAAACATGTCTTCCTGATTGCATTGTCCATCGCAAACACAAGGACTATAACATGGAAGAAACAATCGATTACATTAACAACTATGGGTACACAATGTTTTACATCCACACTTAACAAGTTCCTTGCAGTATTTTGAAGCAGGAGACAAAAGTGACCACAGAGATGCGTATCCAGAATCTTTTCTCTGCCATCCCCACTCAGCTGGATCAGGTATATCAGGAGACATATTCCACCATTGAGACCAAACATAGCCCGCTTGGAAAATAGCTCTCTTGCTGTGCTGTAAAAGAGCAGCTTCTCTAGAAGATACACTTTCTAGAAAGTGATTAAGTTTGGTCACCATCATTCTTCGGCACTCGTTAAAAGTATCTGTTTTGATATTCTTATTGTATAATCTAACTACAAACTGACGAAGTCGATTGAAACTAATAATTGAAATATATGGTGGGCAATGAGATAGCTCAATAAATGTTTTTGACAGCCTGAAAATTTTGCCACGTTTCCAAACATATCTTTTTGCTACGGCCTGCAAATACAGACACAGTGTCGCAACCTATAAATGCATGGAAAAATAAAATCCCGTCACATACAGTTTTGTCAAGTTTAGTAGCATACTCATGAATAGGCAGTCTTTGATGTTTGTCAAAAACCAATTTGGAAAAAGTTTAAGCTTCTAAATGCATAAGAGCAATGACAAATACATCAGAATCTACAGAATGTATAACTATAGACTTGTGTCCAGTTTCACTACCTTTTTCCGCGTTCAATAATATTCTGGTATCAGCTTCTTCTTGATAGCATGGTCTGAGTTCAGATACATGAAGATTTTCAGGAATACATACCACATTATCATCCTTGGTCTATACAACAGTTTTACCTTCAGGGATATAAAGACTCACAAAGTTAGAATCCAAGAATTGAAACAAATCATTTTTGTTATCTTCATTTTGAAGATAAGAGGGCCTTTTTGTATATTTGTTAAACCTTTTATAAAATAACGTGGACCAAAACCTCGCCTTTTCTTTCTTACTTTTCAAAGACCCCTCAATGTAACGGTCAAATACTATATCTACTGGTCTTGATTTGTTAAGTTTGTTCATTACAGAAGGCTGAAATTTATAAGTGCTATAGTCTTGGAACGTATGTATGTTGTCAAGTTTTAAGAAATGAACTATTGCTGAGATATCCATAATAATACAACTTGCAGTGTCTGGAATGTTATTCATGTCATCTACAGCATCATTAAGCCTTTCCAAGATAGATATGATGTTGGACCTTTTCCTTAGCAATCCTCCCTCAGAAAGTGATGGTGGGAAATCAAGATTCTCATGGCCAAAAAATTACTTTAAATCTCCTTCTGTACAAGGTAACTGCAAATATCAGTCTGGTAGGGATGTAGTACATTTCTTTGTTCACTCATTCTCTTCAGTTCTTAAGTAGGATCGTATAACATGTAAATCTGTTTTTCTTTGAATCTGAGATATGGCTGTTCCATGGAAAGATTGTGTAGATGAAGATGACGAGGGATTGTGATCAATATTGTCTATTGCAGCACAAGTGAAAGTAGAAAATTGAAGGCCCGTTGGACACACAAACTATTGCAGAATTGCTTACATTGTTTGTTCGTTATTGTTGCTGACGCTTATCGAACCCGCTGATATGACACACTTACTCCCAGTTCATGTACTTTGTCAACTAGTTTTCTCGTTTTCGAGGTTTTTTTTTAGCATGCACCATTAATCCAATATAAAGAGGTAGAAGAGTTTCATTACCTTTTTGATGGTGGGTGTTTCTCTTAGGATTTGAACTTTTACGCTTACTAGTATGATACCGAACAAGCTGTGAGGCTGACAAAGCTGCACTCCTCTTATCATTTACTGTGTCGTCATTTGAAATAGAACAACCTTGGCATTAGATTTAACAAAGCTTTTCCATCAGAAGTTTTCTCAAATTGTTCACTAAACACATCTACTTCAAGTTCAAACATTTCTTTCCTAATAATAGCAGCTGCATTGGCCAAGCATACACCATCCAGAAGATCATTTTGTTTACAGTAACTAAATATATTTTCTCCAATATCATTTTTACGTATTAGAAGAATATCTATCTACCTTGTGGTTCTGATGTAAGTTCTGATACGAATGCGAGAACTTCTCCTTTAATCGTGTGCTGTGTACATATTTGTCTGCATTTTCTACACCTAATTCTATCATGCGACGAACAACAACTGATTTGATGTTAAACAACGTAAACAATGGTGATACTTCCGAAGTTTGAAGTGTATCTTCGAGATAATTTACAATTTCACCTAACATCATGCCATAGATTAATGTCGAATTGTTGTTGGTTTCGCTTTTTTCCTTGTTCTGTATTTGTCGATGCCGTTATAAAAACCAACAAGACACTTTTTATGGTGGTTAGCCTCCGTCGCAACCATATCACCACCGCTTAACTTGGATAGTAATTTTGTGTCACTTAGTGCAATTGCAGCATCTCGAACCCGCTTATTTAATTCAAGTGTCCGCACATTTATAAGCTCTGATGACTTCTAGTCACAGAAGAAACACCTACCCTATCTATCTTTCAAATCACCAACTACAAATGAAGCACGTGTACACCTTGAAGTACATTCTTTAGAGCTGTCTTGAACTAGTTTAGGCTTTTTTATATTCTTGCAAGTTTTTGTTTGTCAAATTTGTTTCTACATCTTTTATGGAACTTTCCACAGTTTTCATTTAATTGTTTTTCAGCATCATGAAGTTTTAATGGATTTGTCCTGATTATTGAAGGAAGTTCTTTTATTTCGTCAAAAGATGTCAGATCATCAATCAAACTTTCGTACCTAATTTCTCTATACAGTGGTTCCCAATAACTAACTTTTTTTCGAGGACCCCTTCATACCTTTGCCAACATGTCGCGAACCCCCTAAAATCCCAAGTCGATTTCAAGTCAAATTAAAATTCTAATAAGCTCTTACTGAATTGAACATCATTATTTACTAACCTAAACATAACCCTTTTTATTTTTGTTAATTTAGTCTGGTGTCTTGTAAGGTGGCGGCCAGTCACAAAATAAAACAGTCATACACTACAAGCCAACATTACAATTAATGATGTTTTATTATACATACAATATTTAAAGTAGTACGCTACGAATACACTTGGGAGGCACATATTTATTTTATGAAAAAGACAAATCGAACAATTTCAATTCTTAGTGCGATAAGTGGAATCTGTCCTTAGAGTTCATTATTTCTTAAAAGTTAGGTTCTATACTTGACACTTTCACTCTGAAATCATACTGCATGTCAAGCCGATTTCTGTACGGTACTTGTTTTTCATATAACACAAGGTTGAGAAAGCTTGTTCATACCGATATGTGGTTGCGAAAGGAACGAGATGTTTCAGTGCCTTTTCGCCAAGTTCTCTGAAGTCCTTACGAACAGTTAACCAAAAGTTGGCTAGTTTTCCATAGCTAAAAGCACTTTTCATGGTACTACAGCACGATAGCTCCACAAGTTGATCCTGTTCCTCTTCTGAGAGGCTAAGAATTTTGTCTATTTCGACACAGCTAAATGGATTTCGAATCCACCAGTCATCGGGTTTGGGCTCGGGAAAATCCCTAAATGTGGTGGCTAAACTACGAAGATGCTCGATCATTTTTTCCTTTACCCGGTGAGGCAAAGTTTCATCAGAACATTCCAAGAACTGTTTCAAAGTAGGAAAGTTCGTAAAAGATTCTTTATCGATTCTTACTGCCCAGATCTCATACTTCTTTACCATAGCACTGACTTTGTCTTCAACTTGGAACATGTGTACGTCGTTTCCTTGTAAACTTAAGTTCAAAAGATTCAATTGTTCAAACACATCAGCTAGGTAGGCGGTCATACACTGACAAGAAAAGTCATTGAGAAAATCAACGTACTTGCTGTCGATAAGGAAGATTCGGACCATGTCTCTAAGCTCAAAAAAACTTGTCAAGATTTTACCTCGAAAGAGCCAACGCACTTCAGTATGAATAAGAAGCTGCTCATGTTCACTGCCCATCTCTTTGCATAGCAAGGAAAACAATCTGGATTGAAGAGGTCGAGCTTTTATGTAGTTT
This sequence comes from Lepisma saccharinum, assembly GCA_022664845.1. Lineage (NCBI taxonomy): Eukaryota > Metazoa > Arthropoda > Insecta > Zygentoma > Lepismatidae > Lepisma > Lepisma saccharinum. Next base: position 27,819 of record JAGDQP010008925.1, on the reverse strand, counting down.
ATAATTTGTACAACTTCATTGAGCGTCTTCTATAACATTTCAGGCAACCTTTTGGCTACTAAAGCTTCTCGATGGATGCAACAATGAGTCCATTTCTTGTTAGGAGCTACTGCTTGAATACGTGCTCGAAGTAATATTTTGTGTCCAGACATGGATTTTCCACCATCTGTTGATAAACCCACACATTTTCTCCATGAAATGTCATGTTTATTAAAAAAAATCGTTTAATGCAGAGAAAATATCGTCTGCTGTTGTATGAAGAAGTTCACTAGAAAAAAGGAAGTCTGCAAATAACTGGTCTTTCCACACATAACGAACAAAAACTAACATTATTGCTTTTTTGATATGTCTGTGCTCTCATCCAATTGCAGAGCAAACATGTCACACATACTAAGCCTGGTCACCAATGTTTCTTCAATATTACTTGCTATATCAGTTATTCTCCTTTGTACAGTATTGTTGGAGAGCGAGACACTACTGACTAATTGAGCGGCTGCATCACCCAACATTCTTTTGCACAGTATTACAGCTGCCCGTAGAATAAGCTCTTCAGCAACAGTATGGACTTTGCCACATTTTTCTACAAGCTGAGAAACCTCATAAGAGGCAAGGGTTGCATTTTCATTCAAATTTGCACCAGTATGCAAGGCCATCCCTTTTTTGGAGTTTTTCAGTTCTCCCAATTTTATTTTAAAGAAATCTAGTGACTTATCTTTGTACTCCGGGTGCTTTGTCCCGAGATGCCTACGAAGTTTTGCAGGCTTCATGCATTCATTGGAGAGGACTTCAAAGCAAACTACACATTGAGGTTTCGGATTATCCTCATTTCCGGCATATGCGAATCCAATCTTCAAATAGTCTGAATTGTACTTCCTAATTTTAATTGTAGGCCTAACGGTGCTTGTAGAAGGGTTAGGTTCACACGAACTCACCTGAATTTTATTTCGACCATCTATTTCGCCTTTTTCCTTTTGGTCTGTAGGCGTAGGCCTATCTCGTTTTAAGGAGCCACTTTTTAACCAACGGTCCATTTTTCAGTACGGCATTTAATACGTTGTCCGATAAAAATAAACCTTTATAAACTATTGTAAACCATACGGCGCACACTTGACAAAACTTCCACTGCCACGAACGAAATGGTGTTTGATGCGTCAGGGCAATTTTACATTACTTTCAACATTCATAACACTCGAGCTAAACCCTGTAAGAAGTTTATATTTAACATAAACATTTACCACTGTTGCCAGCATTGTTTGAGAGAGTGGTAGTACTTCTCAAAACAGTTTCCTCTGCGGAGAGAAACTTTGCAGAATGAATAGGATTAACCAAATTGTAAAAGTAGAAAAAAAGAAAAAAAAGTAAGCCTACAGCTACATTTTACAATGATGACAGATCACATTTAATACTAGCGATAAACATCAATAATTAATAGCAGTAATACTAATAAATAATTCCTATTTATATAATCAATGTTCGGGAATTCCAAATTTTAGTTGACTAAAGTGCATTAGCAGTATAATATCACGCGTTCTGTATCTCGTGTCCATGCACAATACATAGCAATAAATTTATTAATTTTATTTATCGTTCGTCAGTCCATTGTAGAATTTTAGGAGATTCTTTTTCATTTAGTAATAATTTGAGAATGATGTAAATTCGTTTGTTTAACAAGAATTGTGGAGGGATAAAAATTCAAGACATTTGTAAGGGTCTGCTAGAAAGGAGAAAACAAAGGTAGGAGCAAAATAAATTCTCTAGTGACACATTTAAACATTCTGTTAAACGTTGCGTTTCAGATAATTCAGCATTGACATACGGATAATAAATACCTTAAGCTTAAGGCCACTTCAGTCCAAGGTTCGCCGAAAATTGAAATTCCCTGGGTCGGTGTAAAAACATGACCAACGTACTAAGGAAGATTCTGGTGCCCGTCACCAATGTGTTAAGACAAACTACGATTTTTTTTTTCAATTAATACAATAATGTCTACTGAAGGCTAGTTTAACACAAAACCTAATTTCCCAACAATAAGTCGCGGACCCATTGGTGACCTCCCGCGGACCCCCAGGGGTGCGCGGACCACCTTTTGGGGCCCACTGCTCTATCAGAACGTTTAATATTAGCTGGACACACTAACACTTCTGGTATATCTTGTTGACACAATACACAAAGATCCCAGACAATCTCAGGTCCTCCATTTTGTGTAGTAGATGGAGATTCTTCACTAATATTTACAAATTCACATTTCTTTTGTGAGACATAATCTCATTGAAAGCGGGGAAACCTTTTCGTTATTTAACAAACTTGCAACAGAAGAGGCATTGTTAGTTTACAGTGAATATAATTTTTAATTACATGATACAATATTATTTACTAGATCAACAAAAATTCAATAGTGTAATAGAAGTAAACGAAAATGCAGAATTCGTAACATTTTTAAAACGTTTCCGACCAGAATAACGTGTGAAATAGTAAGATAGATGCATGATATTAGATTCATAATTGCTGTTGAACGAATGGTGGCATCCATTTTGTTTTATGACGTCATAGCCCAAAGGAACCATACGATTTGTTTTGTGTCTATATCAAAATCCATTTGTTACTTCATTACTAAGGTGTGTGCGAAGTTTCAAGTTGGTATCACATTTTGCACGATACTAATGCTAATTTGCCTCACTACAAGACAGACAGAAGTTCTAGAGAGCGCCAACGTAATCCGAGCTACAAAATGTAATGCAGGTTAACTATTGAAATCTGATCTACGACAAAACGGCACTGACAAAATGAGAATAGTGAACAACCGAACAACGCAGAGTAAAAAGTTCACACCAAATTAGCGCGACAACAACAGTGCAGGAGCACAAAAAATATAATACTAAAGTTCACGGTGCGCCCTCTGTGCCCATTTTAAATCCGGCCATAATTTTGCGTCTGATTTTCGTGAAACTTGACAATTGGGATTTATAAGAACATTTAGTTCGATTCTGAAGCCATCCATACATTGATTTCTGATCCTCAAGATTAACCGAAGCCTCAAAGTACCACATTTTATAAAATAGTAAAATAAGAATGAAATTTCTAATCTGTGAGTTTCAAAAAGTGTAGATTTCAATCAATATATTACATTGATTGAATTCCGAGATCCAAAAGACGGCCCCAAATACGTATCACTTCCACAAATAATGCATTTTTTATCAAATTTCGAAACATTTGGTTTCAAAGAACGCTCAGTTTGATTCTAATGTTTAATATGTTATATTTAGTGAATAAATATAACAAACTTTGGAGATAATCAATTTAAAAACATTGATAGATATTCCAATGAAAAAAAAAATTAGTACATTCTGACCTTAGTGAATTTTGATATCAGATATTTTGGAAAGGCCTTGCGTTTGATTTCATAGATAATTACATAGAAATGACAATCCAAGATGAGTAATTTTAAAATTAACTTTGAAGGGCTCTAAATTCGATACTTATGTCAAATAATTTGAATTCCGAAGTATGGGAATGAACCAGCTTAAAATGCTTATGTAAATCGTTCTATGTTTGTTAAAGTTCATATCTAGGACTTCGCAATGATGCAGAGTTTCAGTTTAAAGTTAAATATCTTGCATTCTTAAATCAAAGATGGCGGCGCGTATAAGTACGTAATTTAAAAAAAAAATACTCGCGATTTTTGTGAACTTTATATCTGGGAGCTTTTTATGGACTTCTTTTTTAGATAAAAGTAATTATTTTGGCGGTAACAGCACTATTAGAATGGATCTTTAAAATGTAGATGTCCGTGATGCAAACAAGTATGATATTTCCCGTAATACAATGTAATGGCGAACGTTTGTTACTGCGGTAATGATCTTGCGAGTTCTGTAAGTCACAGAGTTATATTGTTCAACAGCACTATATAGCTTCACGCGCGCATACCTAATTGTACCTGGGCTTTGCTGCTATCTGCTTTCAAAATTAGCCGAAAATAAGTAAGTTATATGTACAATTATTTTAAAGTTCGATTTTGTTTATTATTTTTATCGCTGAACTATTTGGTACATGTAAAGCATAATTCTGAAACGATAGTCTAAATATTTTTAGAGCAATGCTTAATATAACAAATTGTATATTCGCTTATAAGCGTACGTTTTGACAGCAACCTTATCCCACCGGCGCAGCCATTCATTTGTAGAAACTAGACTATCTTAAATTAGCATGTCCTGGAAAGAAAAACGCTAAATGTAAACGTTACCTGCTACTGAAGTCTTAGGGTAATATGGCGCGCTGATTGTTACTATGGATACGCACGCGGCTTCGTTTTGAGAACAATTTGACTTAACCACCAGTAGACACAATGACGTCTACCTTACATAAAACTTCTTGCACTAGAGGATGTTGAGGGTATTCTAAACTCTGCGGTACACTGATTTGAGCAATCCTGTACATCAGAAAATCATCTTTGTTCTTCACCCATAACTAACTATTCTATTTGTAATTGCAGTGAAATTTTATTTTTAGTTTGTAAATTGACAGCTTTAAACTCGATGATGTTATTCATAATGTTTCGAAGCCTTTGGAAAAATTAAAATTAGTCTTAGTGACTTTATATTACGGTCAATCATGTATTATTTTTTAATTATAAAATATCAATTTAAGGCAGCAGAAAAAACAACGATAATTCACAGTAACCCAGTCCAACCCGTAAGTTGAATATCATGCAAACGCATTTTACAACGAGGAGAAGAAACACACAACTCGTTCTTTCCCTGGCGTCTTCCAAATCAATTTTGACAAATTTTTACTGGATGGCTCTGCCTTTAGCATACATTTGCACTCGTCCGAACTACAAAAGCAATCTAGGTTCGAATTTCTTGAATGGACAGTAGCTTCGAATTATCATTTTTGTATTTTGTTACTGTCATTCCTGTTCACGTTATAATGTTGAATGGTTTTGCATTTTCATTTCATGTTGTGTATTTTCTATTCGTTTCCTGTTGCTCGAGGTAAAAATCAGCATTTTGCTTGCCTACGAATTGGCAATATATGAAATAGGAAGCTCTCACGTGTCCAGCATATTTCTCAAGTTTTCAACAAATCTCGCGTATTAAGCTCGTGAATCAGTTGCGGGACTACCTGTTAAGAGCATATTTATTGGGCGTAAACTACGGAATTGCTTAGCTAAGAAGATACTATTAAACACAACTTGCACATCATTTATAATAGAATATAATTTATTAGAAATGGACGACGCCAAACCAAGATGTAAGAAATATTTATTTCGGCAATGCGAACATAAAGAAAAGATATCATGTAATGAAAAATTAACAGGAAATATTTGTAGAATAATTTATTTCTGAAATGTTGAGATATTTATTCTTAATTTCGAAATAAATTGTTTAAAATAAAATACAAGTTTATAATTTTTGGTCCCTAAACTACTTTACTTAAAAACGTGGATTAAAGAATTCAAATTTTATTTTAGACCTTCAGGCAACTTTGGCTCAAATTTCATGTAATATATTACAAATACATACAAGAGTATTACAAATACAGCGCTTGCCTGAGAAATTTGACCAGAATTCTGATTAATCCTTAGCATACAAATGTTAGCTTTCTCAAATACGAACTTTACTTAATTTTTTTAAAAAAATAACTAAAAGAATTTTACAAGTATTAGAACTAAAAAAAATTGTAACAGTAATATTTGCATTTTAGCTTCCTAATAACAATCCAGAAAATGAGTTAGAAACTGAAGGTAAATTTCAGAAAGAACTCTTTTATATTACTTGAGCGATGGCAAACAATTTACACGTAAATGAAGATACAAAACTCCTTATGCATTGTTCATTTACCCTTTGTGTCTCTTCTATGTATATAGAAGTCACATTCTTGAATGACATAGTTATAAATGAATTCATGAAAGTCGAGTATTTATAACATTGCGTACGAAACACACAAGTTGATATAAGTGGTTTGGAGTCAGCGATTCCACCATAATTTTCAGTTTGGGTGGGGGTGTAAAGTAAAAATTGGAAGAGTGTAAGTGGAGTTTTGCACGGTTTCTACTGATTGTTGGCCGATAATTTGGAAGGTGACACTTCCACAGCAAGGGGAGTCTGGAAGAATCAGTATTCGGAGTCTACGTTTAACTGTAGGTCCTGTCCTTGCGATGTCCTCTCTATCCGATTGAAGACAATGACAACGGCCATCGGTTTACCGTGCCCAGAAACTTTTGGGTCAGCACCTGCCCTCGGTAAATTTTGGTAAACTTTATTTTTATATGGGCCAGTCTAGTAATTTTGCACTGCGGCCGTCACGATTCTCCTTTAGCTGTTAAAATCCCCAACCAAACCCGGGACCTTCTAGCTGATGTCCTACTGCCGCAGACCGCTCGACCATGCCGGTTCTAGCTAGCTTTGAATTCAGCTATACTATAACACGTGACTCTAAAGAAATTTCCTATTTGCCTGTAACATGATATTAACGATATTTATACAAAGTGAGTCATGAATTTGGGATTACGCCTGTAGAATTAATTATACACCATATCAGAGTCAATTTATAAATCGACTTAAGATTGTCTAGATCTTTGATAACTGAATAATTTTCTGAAAGTTTGTATGGTTTTGAAAGGCAAGTTTACTTGATTCTTTAAATTTATTTTATTTTCAAAGTCTTTGGCTACATCTGGCACACATTGGATTCCTTTTTCAGATGAAAATGTGTCGGGTTAAGGTCATCTTGGTTTTCAGAATTCACTTTTTAAAAATCCTTAACAAATCTAAGTGCTATTTAGAGACTCTAGATAAGAATCCTAACGATTTTTCATATAAAGACGTTTTGGACTACAGGTATGTTGGATAATGTAATTCAAGATTTTTATTTCACAGTCGAACTCAGGGACATTTGAAATTTTAAAATAAGAAATTTCATGAAATCAAATATTTTAAAATTTGTTTTCTCAAGTTTCCGTAGTGAGGGACTACCGATACGTAATTTTTCAGTTCAGAATCACACTCAGCGACCATAGCAGCTCTGAGATACGAAATTTAAAGAAATTAAATAGGATTTTAAAATTAAAATGTATCGTGTTGCTCCCGTCTTATTTTCGAAAATTATTTCTTTTTACTTAAATATCAATTAAAGTTCCTATATATTAAATTGCGCTAGAATTGGGCAGGTTTCAAATAAGACACTGTTTCTTCCAGGTATGTTTTCGCGGGAGCTTTGCCTGTTGGGGTTTCAACATCCCCCCGAAAGAATTAGTTTCAATACTTGTATTACTCTTGCGTATTCTGAAATACAAATATAATAGCACTTTCTATAAATACTGTTCATATTAGTTTGAGGTTAACTAAAAAATGCGACACACTCTTAAGTAAAATTATTGTTATTTTATATTTTTAGCACATGGGACTCAATATGCATTATTCATAATTTTCGTAAGACTTCAGATTTAATTTAATTCCCCCTTCCCCAAGTAAAATCTTCAGAAAGAAACACTAGCCACACTGTTTATAATGTAATTGAAGGCAAGATATTAATCTTCGTAATTCAATCATTTCAACTTCGAAAACGATTCTAGCATATTTTGGAATTCACAGATATGAAATTTCACTTCAATCAGATGCTTACAATTTGAAGTTTTGATCTGGCTCCATCTTGCATTTTTGGATAGATGTTTCTTAGCTTCACGCTTGAATCAGAGTTTACGGTGACTCATTGAGTACTGGAATCTTAGAGAAAAAGAGAAGCGTTCGCTTGCAGCGCAAAGGGTACGCGGTCCGAGACTTTCTCAAGTCAATATCTTCTTTCTACTTTTTCTCTAGTAATGTGCAAATTCTCTGTGTTACTGTATGCTTTTCACATGTAAATCAATGTTAGTCTTATGTAGCTTTTTGTTTTCTCTTTCATATTTTCTTTTTTTGCTTCATTTATTTAAAAAATAAGCTAATTTACGTGTTTAGCAGATTTTGTGTTGTATCTTTACATAAAAACAAACAATATGAAATAAAAAATAAATAAACAGTTGCATAACTTTACAGAGATAATAATAATAATATTAATAATAATAATACTTATTATTATTATTCATGAAGTGCAATGCACTTAATTTAAATAAATCAAGAATATGAATTAAAGAGCAAAAACCTACACAGTAGTGGCATAAAGCAGATTATAGCACATTTATTAGAGGGAAAGGAAAAAGTAAGATGACAAGGACTCGAAGCGCGAACCTTTCATGACAAGCGAGCGCTCTTCCATTAATATTCTGCGCCAAGAAGAGTAATTGAAGGACACGGCGTTTCAGAGATATCTTTCTCAGAGGTTTCATACTTTTGTCCCCACTATGGGGAAACTATAAATCAGCAGCAGCACCTAAAATTTACACGTTGCACACGACTTTTGAAGCCCTTTCATAGGAACCGGGCTCACTAAGAATCAGTGTGCGAATTAAACTTTTAATCAGGGATAAGCACGGATTTCAACAGGACACACACACACACACACACACACACACACATATATATATATATATATATATAGAGAGAGAGAGAGAGAGAGAGAGGAGAGGAGGGAAGATATGCAGTCTCATTTTCGAAATCAAACCAATCACACTAAATCACATGAAGCTACGTCAAAAACATCACAAACGAAATGTCTTCTTAGCTGCTAGTAAAAAATTAATAATATTGTCACTTCCATGAAAATAGTTTCAACTTCTGCCAAATAAAAATGTTCCGATTTTCTATCTAACCTTGATCGAAACTTCTTCTACGGAAAAGAGATTTACCCCTGGCAGGGACGAAAAATAATTTGTCAGGGTGGGAAACTTCTTTGCGGGGGGGACCCCGTGCATCCCTCTGCTAATTTGCACACTGCCCAGAAGTAGAAATGTCAGATTCAGGTACCTTACTGCTAAGAAACTTAGCACACCTGGGCCGAAAAGCTCTTTATTTAGTGAGAAATCTCTCCTGAAGTTCGAAATATTGCTACATTTGTATTAACGTTATGGAACTGCACAAGTAACCGCACAAGTAAATAGAGCGCGACAACATTTTCCAAATTACAGAAAATTATTTTAAAATAAGATCTTAATAATATCTTTCAAAGAAAGTACCTTTTAGAATGTGTTCTATATATTTTAAAAATTATTTGAAAATCTCCTGAAATTCACCACTTGACAACATATTTTAATAATATAAAGCAATTTTAATACAGAAAAAAGTGATTGTGTTCAAATAATGTTAAAAATTATTTCATAGTTTTGTTTAAAAAAATGTATTATTTGATTCCTTTTTATAAAGTCTTACTTGGTGTTTGGAAAAGAAGTAAATGTTTTTTTAAAAATAATTTGATATATCTGTTTTTAACTGCTTAGAAACAGTTTCCATTATTTATTTATTACTAAAGTATGATAATTACAACAGTAGATTATATTTTATATTTTATAGATGAAGTATTTTGTCGGAAAATAATAGCATTGCACTGAAATAATACAAAAAATCCGATTTGTAAATTTTGCAGCACTGGGTCGTATAGCTGCCAAAGACGCTTGTTTAAAATTTAAAGTATCTCCTTAGTTTTTGCATGACGTTTATGTATTAGCGTAATTTTCGGCATGTAAAGGAAGTCTAAACGAGATTAACACTTTATAGTTATTATAGTTCATCTATGATCTTGACAGAAAGGTAGGCATTTTACAAGGTTCAACCGCTGAACTTACTGATAAGAGGCTTAGGGAGAGTATTTCTGACAGTGCGACTCATTTGATCATGACGTATACAAGCTGATGTAACTCGATTATCCATGATCCCTTTCAGTTCAAGTGACGGTTGGTGCATCATTATGTACACGAATTTATTGAAAGTTCTCAATAATATACCGTTTGAAAAAAAAAAGGTCAAGAAGACAGGCGGTTTCGATCCACTGACCTTCAGTGCAAAATCCCAGCACCTAGACCACTACACTAGAGAGTTATTGCTTTTTTAATTTACTTTTGAATATATCTAGTATTACTTGCTTACACACACACGTTCGCACTGATCCTTTTCTTATATATTTCCTTTTTTGATTTTCTATTTTTCCCGTCCTATTATCACACATTCAAACGTCTGTATCGTATGAGAATTCTTTTGCAATATATCTCCTCCTCATTGCTGCCACAGTAACTTGAAATTTAAGCACTAAGCATGCGATATATTTGGCAGAAGCTTAATTTTTCATAGGAGATTAGTTTCCAATATTCTCGCCACGACATGTAGTGGGGGCTCTTAGCAAGATGAAGGGGACAGGTTGGACAAAAGCACCAAACTGTGCAAGGTTTTTTGTTAGGTCATATGCTAGTATTTTTAAATAGGATCCACGCGATCATCACTCATGGATCCTGTCACGTGACATTTTTATGGATCGGCCTGAGCAATAGAAAGGGCATATTTTCCTATAGGCTGACACGCCAGCCTGGCGCTTTTAAAAATATTCGCGTTATTAGCTAATGAAAAGTGTGTTGGGAAATGTTAAAAACAAGGTGGACTGAAAATATATATTTTATTTTTTTATTAAAAGAATTAGACTTCAAACTTTAAAAAGAAAGAAATGAAGAGGAAAACTAGATATGTTCTCTTTAATAAACTTTACAGAAAAAAAACATTTGGGAGCTGTTTCTGCTGCAACTGCACTTGCAAAGTTCTGTGCAGGGTCACAGCACCTTCTTGCAAGCACACTTGCCTGTGCAACCAGTTGCAGCTTTGCAACCACACTTGACAAGTTCACCACATGCCTTAGATGCCACTGGTAGTCCTGTCCAGAATGGAGTCCAGCGCTGACTGCCTCTGTCCATTTTCCACCCCCATATCTTTGGATTCGGTAGCTTTTGCTGAGATACATCACATGTGCACCAGATCTCTTCTTGATAAACACCACGCTTTGTGTGTTAAAAAAGAGCAGTCTTGTTTTGCTGACAAAACATTTCTCTCCGAGCTTCATTCACTGACTCCAGTTGACTTGTTTTCTCGTACATGATTACTGTGAAGCGTTCAAGAATTCGAAAACTGTCACTGTAAACGTCCACTGCTATGAAGGGATTCCTGGCAATTTTGGTGAAGGCGGTTGTAACTTCCGGATAAAATTTCCAAGCCATCCATCCTGATTTCTTGTCGAAAATAAGCACATTACGCTTTCCATCACGCTGCACTTGGTCCTGCGGAAAGTAGCTAAGAACCTTTTCCTTGAAACGAACTTTGTTGACCTCTTTCTGAACTCTAAGTTCCATAAGTCGATCTGCATACTTGTGGCGCAACTCAGACAGTTTGAAGCAGAAAATATCTTCTTCTACTGAGTTTTCTATAACGTTTATAAGTTCAATGAAAGCTCGCGTATCTTCTTTTGTTCCATTTTACCGCCATTAGTGCTTCTTCTCTTTCTCATGAGTGCTCGATGACGATTCCGGAATTCAGTAAGGCATTTCAAGTGGTACATGCCATCTATCGCTACAACATCTCCAGCAGATATTCTCGCTAAAACAGTAATATCCTGTAAGTCTGTGGCCATGTGCCTAATATTATTATCAGCCGTCAGTGTCATGAACTTATGAAGGTCACCCTCACTTCCAGTGCACAAGATGCAGATCTTCTTTGTCTGTGACCGGCGATCGCTACGTCGCTTACCTTCTGCACCTTCGCGGGATGGTCCTGCTTCTTCCAAGTCTCTTTTCTTCTGTACTCTTGCAAGCTTACATTTGTTGAATTTCCCGTGGCAGAATTTATGCCAACTAGCTTGATTCTTGATTAAATCTTCAACGCTAAGTCTTCTTCGAATTCACTACTGTTCAATTTGCGAAATTCATTAACTGTGCCTAGAAAGTTCTTATAGGGTTGGGATTTATTTCCAGGTCCTACTGCGATCAAGGGACATTTCAGCCCTTCGGTATTTTGTTGCTGACAAATAACGCAGGCTTTCCAATCCATGTCTTCATCTACAGACGGTTAGAACTAAAAAATACACAATGTAAAGGTGACATTAGGTTTCTTGAAAACAATAGAAGTTAAGTATGATATACAAAAAAACATTATTATTCAAATGACTTACATAACACATAAGGGAGACTTAAATAACATAAAAGTACTCTGTAGTGACCCAGGTATTGTCATATGTATTACGGCACTATTTAACAGCTGTTCGCTCTGTTGGCGGACACGTCCACTTAGAATATAATTCATAACTCATGAACCATTGTCTTGTTCACGTGGATCCTACCAAAAATTAAAAGTGTTAGCAATACAGAACACATGAAAAACATATGGTGCTTTTGTCCAACCTGTCCCCATACTATAAAATTTTAGGTCTATTGGGATTTACTTTCTTGTAAGATAGTACAAAAATTCGTTACCGCCTATTGTATATCGAAATGACTGCAAATTAAAAAAAATAGCAAACACATTCGTAGCACGTAAAGCGTAGAAACGCATAAACACTTAATTGAATTAAATATAATAACTTATTGCAGAAGATATTCGAATTGAGCGCCGGTCTTCTCTTGACAGAAAAATAAACGGTTATGGAATTCCGTTCGTATGTTTCTTAAAGTTTCCCCTTAAATGTCACTGCAGAATACCGTTTCTTTCTGTTTCAGATCTTTGTTCTTTTCGAAGGTTTGATTTTCTTTTGTAATATTAGTTGACCACATAGAATAAAAGTCCGTGAGAGATAATTCAGACGATGGCGCCGACAATTCCATAGGGCCACGAATCATCTATTGGAATACTGGCCATTTACTCACTTACCTCCCCGTAATAATACGCAAGACATCGATCGTGCGGAAAAAACAAAACCTTATTTTTAAACACACGTAATTTATGTTCATCTGCTAGGGTTAAAAAGACCTGAAAAAGAGATAAACAGACCTGAAAAACCTGAAATGAATCTGAAATTTTAAAAGTATGATTTCGTAGTCACTCTGTACACGCTTAAGCGTGTCACTACGATATTACTTATTACTTTATAACGTGTTGGTAGTAATGAGATTTCGCGGTAATAATTACAGTCAGATTTATCGCTTTTTTATAAACTGGAACTATTACTGAGTGTTTCCATTCTTTTGGAAGCTCCTAATTTATCCATATAGCACTTATCAACTTATGTACTTCCCTGCCTAGTTCTATTCCTCCCATTTTAATTAATTCAGCTGAGACGTTTTCAGTTCCTGGTGATTTAAAATTTTTATTTCTTTATCAAAATGTTAACTTCAATCAACTTTAGTAGGATCGGTATCCACGGTTCTACGCTATAGATTTCAAATTCCTGTTTGTTCTCCAGTATGTATATTAAAAACGTTTGTTGAAAGATCTGTTCCACACATCGAGAAGTTTAGTTAGATTCGTCTGAAGGTCTCTACGCTCGTTTTTAATCATCTCTAGGCTTGTCCAGAAACATTTTCTTAACGAGTTTACTTCCTTGTATAGATCTCTTACGTTATTTATCGTAGCTTTTCCCTCTATCACCTGAATTTTCTACGTCAGATATTTATACTTTTTGTTTCCAAAACCGCATGTGGCGTTACGTTTCGAGCCTTTTACAAGCTTACTCTTGTAGCTTATATTTGGTTTGGTTTTATTGCTTCGTTATTTGCAGCCTTGCCCCTTTCGTTTTTCATGAAACTGAAGATTTGAGTGTTCTCCAAAACAAGGCTGTTTTCTCTGCTGTTCTTTTCAACTACCTACATATTATTTTGCTGCGTCACGACTTCCCTCTCACATTTTATTCACACAAATTTCATTATTAATGTCATTTGTATTATTATTCGAGTCGGCTTATTATTATTATTCAAAATCTTTTTCGAATATATTTGAGATTTTGACTTAGCAATCTGCATTTTACTCAGATTACTCAACCAGTAATTGTTTATCTGGGTATTTTATCATTTTTTTAAAATTATTTTGATGTGCTAATTCGGATCTGATACAGATTTTTCTCCAATATCAAAATTTCAAACGGAATCTGTCAATTTTTGTTTTGTGGAAAGAAGGTATTTTTTAAATGCAGGTTTTAAATTATTACAGATTTTCATTTGTCCATTATTTTTAAATAGATCTAAAAAGACTTGATTGAATAGGCGTTTTGATTAGCTAGGGGTTTTAAAACCAATATGAATTTGAATTTTCAAAGTCTTTTAGGGAACTTTGTGTCAAACCGAATGGATAAAAATGGAAGAATTAGTTTAATGAAGAAAGTGGGAGGACCACAAGAATACGCACGCACACGGCTTTTCCACAACAAGGCAACATGGCATGAGCCAGAATCAAACTGGTTACTCCATGTATCAGAGGTGAGCCCTCTAACAATGAGCCTCCGCGGCACAAAACGAATGTGAAGCTGGTTCATTTCCTCTACATTTGTTGAGTTTTTGGTGTTTGTTTATCTGTATCTGAATGATGGCCAGGAAGTAGCGAATGGTAGATCAATATTGTTAATAGAAAGCACATTTAACAATGTTTTAACACTTAGGAAATTTCTAACACTAGTCATCTGTAAAATTATATGAGCAAATCCCCATTCCTTTTGTGCTGTTGAAATTCGCAGTACCTTTAAGCGATGAAATTTCTGCAGCTCCTCAAAAACGGCAGTTTAGCTGTTGCTCTACAGTAAGTCTGATAATGACTTTTGTGGATCAGTTTTCAAATAACAAACCAATATAATATACACCGGTAACCGCACTGTACATGTTACCCATAGCACCATTTAGCCGTGATTGATAACTCATGCAGAACAGGAAGTTTACCTAATAAACCTCTTCTTCCACAGGAAATTTAGTACATAAATTAATGTTTATTGAAATATGTGCTTTTTGACATCCAACACAACATTTGATGAAGCTACGATCACTCACCGTTTTAAATTTACCTCAATTAATGAAAATCATCAATGTCTGGTAATGTTATGTCATCTCTGTCTTTGGTACTTCAAATTATCTAATAGCCGTTCGGTCACACTACATTAGTTTCCATTGTAATGGACAACGAGTTCTAACAAGCCAGTTGTAAGACATCTGATGATCCTGAATATTCAAAGATGGTGGACATGTTACTGTCCGGCGATACTGATAAGTCATTATTAGAGTGTGTTATCAGGTTCCATTTCCTTAATTTGAAAATTATGATTATTTCAATTTTATTTTATTTTTCAAGTTCTCCACTAGATCCCTAGAAAGTAGGAAAGAAATAAGGTAAGGTTTCTGGAAATTTCCCCTTCAATGAAACAGTGGCGCGCACGCACGCACGCACACACACACACACACACACACACCACAGCTTTAAAGTAAAAGCCATACATGATTTTAAAACTATTATTTCCATTTGTGCCGGTTTGTAAGGCTTTTGCATACTTGTGCTTAAATACTGGTAGATTTTAACTTTATTCAGTAGCATTTTTTAATCAAGTAAGACATATTGAAGTTCATAAGTACTTGATCACTTTCCCCTGCCAGCCGCCATAACTTTTGTTGCCCCACAAAATAAAAGAACAGATTTATGTGTATAAGTAATAAAATGTAAATGTATCCCCTGTGGGATGCGCACGCTCCAGAGATAATGCTCTACATATTCTCAACATATGGTACAACGTGAGGTGGGTAGCAGGCAGAAACGCCGGAACCTGGGGGCTGAGAGCTCTTGAGCCCCAATATTTTCTTTGAGAGGGCATAGCCCCTCAATATTTCGCCTATATTTGTAATGTTCTTATTTCTACAATTTGTTTTTCTTGCCTAGTTTCTGAAAACTCGAATCTCTTTTTTTTCTTAATAAGCATATAAACACTTTACTACAGTTATTCTAGATTAAGTGCTTCTATTCCTGTTGCATAAAGACGTTTTTCTGTCTTATACTATGTGGCGATTGTTGTTGTCAGTGGATCATCTGTTGTGGTGTAGTTTGTTTTATGATGCTCGCTGTTATGGAGTAGAGCGTAGTTGTTGGGGTGGGCTCAATAGACCTTGCTGCTTCCTACCCTGCCTTCAGAAGAGCGTATTTATCTTGAGAAAAACTGCAAGACGCACTAATATCACCCCCAAATACCACATATGCTAAAAATCTTTATTATCCTTCTGAGAAAAACAAGGGAATAACGCTCACTAAGTTGCCAGTTCGTAATTCATTGTTTCGCTTTCGTCCATTGAGGATCTTGTTTGGAATGTCGTATACGGGTGAAGCATATACAATTATAAAAAATGTGGTCGATATTTCGGAGAGATTTTTCGAAACGGAGAGATTGTGATATATATCTCTCTCTCTCTCTCTCGCGCGCGCTCTCTCTCTCTCTCGCTCGCTCTTTCTTTCTTTCTTTCTTTCTTTATTTCTTTCTCTCCCTCTCTCCGTTTCGACATTTTTTCTTTTCTGAGATTCGAAATGTTAAAAAAAATGTTTGGCAAACTGGTTTGAATAAATAAAATTTTCAAAGTAGTTTCTATTAGCCTGTCAGCAATTTATGCTAGAAAGTTTGATCCTCATGGAGAAGGAAACAAGCCTGTTTCGTGAACATCTGTAGAATCTTAAATTGGAGCCTGCGACTACGAGTTCCACTACCTTTTGTCTCAACAAAAAAAGAAGAAGACTGCGTTTGAATGTTCAAAATTAATTTGTGTGTAATATCAAGACTTTCATAATAATATTCTTTCGTTCAATAGGTTATTTGAGTGGCCGTAGCTAAGTTAGTAGAGCGTTGACTTTGCATTCGAAAGATCTTGGGATCGATCCTAACAGGTATTTCCTTAGTCAACCCAGGCAAATTCAAATATGGTAACTTAAAAGTACGCCCTGGCTTACTTACTTCCCTAACCTTACCCGACCTGAGCTATATTTTCCTAAAGGCCAAGAATCAAACTGAAATTTCTCACTGTCAAAGGACATTCATTCATACATATAATTGCGCCCAATAAACTATCAAGAGTCTATGAAAGAGTTGTTCAAAGTAGTTCATGCACAGTATGATGTATATTGATGTGTTCGTTTATTCAAGAGTTTATTCACTCATTCGTCCATTTTATAGAATGTATTTTATGTATCTCGTTCATCATTCAATATTGTTCTGCAAAAAGGGAATCTTTTTTCGAAAATGAGATTTGAACATAATTTTGCTGAGAATAATGTAAGAAATGTAATTAAATAGAACTATATCGTGTTCCGGTTAATATTGAAGTTAACGGTGTGTTAAATGTTCTTATCGCCGGGTTAGTTGTTTTTTATATTGTTTATACTCCCTCCTGAGAAATCAAAATCTTGTTGGTAAGTTTTTATTTTTTTTTCAAAATACCATCAAATTATGTAGATCATGCAAATCAATTCATGTCCGTTATTTGAAGATATTCATCCATTCATTCAGAATCACTAGGAATTCACACAGGTTCTAATTCCACCACTAATGGACCTGATTGAAGTTTCCAGAGCTCTCATCAGACCAATGAGAGGATGGCATCTACACAAAAGCCCTGGCGCTTCGATTCCAACTCCTTCCCTGGAAGAATGCTCATTCTGATTGACGTTTTAGTATTCTTTCACCTTATAATAACAATGGTTTAGAAAGAGATCGCACAGTGATTTTATAAAAGAACAATGGCTTGTTAGAGACTTAATATCAATGGTCAATTTCTTAAAGAATTGCTTTCCTCTACGTGTAATTGTCTTGTGAAATAAAGAAGTATTATGGATTTGAAACTGAAAATGTAATTTCCTTCCAGTGATGGGTTTATTTTTACGGCTTGGGTCAAAGATACCTAAAGGTAGTTCAATAACAAGCGCAATTGAATAACTTTTTTGAACATGGGATGTCATTCAAGAGTACAAATTCATTCGCAAATAAATAGGCTTTAATTTCTAAAAGACTCGTCGTACTAATTGCAATTGCAACGTGGCTACGAAGTGTAAGATGCAGTTGTATGTCACAAAAATTACCATCCATTACTCTCAATAAATCTTTGACCTCAAAAGGCCAAAATGCAGAACTTACCGACTTTGATCGCGTTGCCAGCCAAACGCAAGAGAGGCAAAATGTGTTTGTTGTGCATTTAAATAATTTAAATCGATTTACGTTAGTGCGAGAATTTAGTGCAAAATAAGAGAACGTTTTATCTTAGGTATAAAAGTTTTAGTTAGGAGATGCGCCGACAGCCCTTTCTTGATGCATTTCTGTGCCACTTACTTTGTGCAAACGCGCGTTACAATATTATAGCGTTGTACTGTTGTGATGTGAAAGAAGATAACATTAGCAGTGTCTAAGTTTGTGATAGTGCTTTATTTAATTTATTTATTGGCGGAAGAAATAATTTAGTTATTTATAAAAGATGGTGCGATTTGTAATCAGAACAAAAAGAGTGGTGCTATTAAGCATATTAGCGCGATTACTATTTCGAATACTTGCTACTTCAAACTTAAAAAAGTGTATTCTAGTTAAAACACATTGGTACAAGCAGTGCTGTAGAGTAAAAATGAAGTTATTTTTCCTTGAAGTCCTCACCTGTAAAATTTCATTTTAATTTACAATTAGACTATTGATCCCCCCCTCCCCCAATGTTTTGTTCACGTCGGCCCACACTGGTAGTAGGCCCCACACTCAATCGTATTTACATTCCTAAGTGCCCATGGGTACCAAACACACACTGGTGTTCAATTTGATAGCACAATGAGTGAACCTTCGAGCACCAGGCATGGGAACACCAAAGAAAAGTCTCCAGCGTCCCGGCTTGGATTTAAACCCGGGAAGAAGTAAAAATTTTGCTTGACCCGTGTCCTTCTCTAAACTTTCCTTGCCCCTTCATAAAAAGTAGGAAGTAAACGAATATTTCGTGACCGTTGCTCCCCTAAATTTTTCCTTAACCCACACATTTTGTGGTTTGTGACGTGCATGTCTTTCGCATGAAACTTGCGAAATGAAAATAATGATTAAAAATCATATTGTTAATGTATGTGGATCTACCTGCGAGTACTGAGTGCCTGTATTTCTACTTGTCTGTTTCACCATTTACATTTAGTATAATACGTAAGTAATCAGAATATAATTTTAATATATCATAGGAAAAGGAAATCACGTAAGTAGCAAATCAGCGATTCTATTAACGTTGCGATCCTACTAAAAATCACAAAGGGTCCAGCCGCTTGACACCATCGCAGACAAAAAAATATTAGTTTTAACAAAATTGGTTTGCAAAAATGGACAACTGGGATGCTTAAGGACAATAACAACGACAGTGCTTTTCTATTGTATCAAATAATGTTTATGCCAAGTTTTGTGCTGCTTCTTCTAACGTAATGGAAACATTTTGAATGTAATTTAAAGTTATGCACTGTATAAAACTTTAAAATCCAACAGTTTTTCCAAACCTTTCTTACCTACGCTTAATATAATGTTATATTTATTGTAACATGGAAATAATTTTCGTAACGAACTGAAATTTACATCCATATAAGCTATTTATTTTTGAATATAATATTTTTCAGCATCACTCTTGTATGTCCTGCCACGTTTGCTCAGCTTGATTAGAAAATGAATATTAAAAAATCAAAATCAAAACCAAATGATATATTCTTGTTTATGAGGTTTTAGTGCCAATAATTCGCACTGAGTTACAAATTTTTAACTTCTTTCTTTAAGTATCGTAGTATCAGTGTGACTGATCATTGCAGTGAAAATCATTTGTTCCCATTGGGCTTAGATTGCGAGAAATAGGCAAACCAATAATATGACATACAAGTGACATCAAAGTACCAATAATGTGATATAAAAGTAACAGAAATACGCATGGTCCCGTGGTTCAAATCATGGCTACTGCTAGTGGTATTGAGGCATGTGTGCCCCTCAACCAACATCTAAGATTTACGGCACATAACTTACAACTCATCTGTGAAGTCCGCATTTTGTCTCTCTATCAAATTGAAGGCTGATGCAGAAAAACAAATTATATTTTCAAATTCAACGAAAGAAAAGTTTTAGAAACTTTTAGGAAAGAAAATAGCTCTCAGGAAAAACATATGAGTAATTCACCTCAACGTTTTTACTGTACTTCTTAAGCATCTGTCACCTCAACAGTAACTGCAACATTGTTCCCATCATTCAATTCCTGGTTTTTCATCATATCTTCATAGAAAAATTTAGCGTCTTCTGACACGACGAAGAATTTCATGATTTTTGCCTTATTCTTTTTACTCGCATAGTTTGGTTGTTTCTGTACTCTGCAACATGCTTGTTTGAAGATTTTGTTTCCAGGTTTGCAGAGTTCCACAGTCGTTTCTATAACCGATTTTGCTGTTTTTATAAATCGAACTTCTAACGTTTGAAACTGTCATTTGCTTTCTAAAATCTCAGTTGATTTTTCTTACAAATACTTTCTATCACAGACTTTCCAGTTCTCTTCTAATAGTGTCATAACACCATAATCTCTCCCTACATCATAGTACATCATAGTACAGGAGAAAATATATCTTCTTTCAACCTGTATTTGTTATTTAAGTTGCTAAATACTCCACCCGGAGAAGATAAATATTCTGTAGAAAGCAAGTTTTTTCAATAACTCTTGCGTAGTAGAAAAGTAGTTTTAAAAAAAAAAAGAATTCACAAATATTCGCAGCTAATCACAGGGATTAAAATCAAATTATTCAAACGCTAGTACTGTCATCATTTAAAGGGATGAATTATAAAAGTAGATTAGCAGAAAAATCAATAACGATTTTTGGCAGAAAACAAGTTTTGAAAAAACGTTTCTCAATTGTAAGACTTTTAAATAATTAACTCATTCAAAGTAATGAACTAACGCCCTACAGGAATACGAAAAGTCTGTTTGCAACGTCCAAATTAGTTAAGAGAGCTCTCGGCGCGTCGAATGCGCATGTTTAGTGAATCAGTGTTATTTGTTCATAACTTTAATTGAGCACGAAGCATACGTGTTCATATATTCCTAAAAGAAAGTTAATAGCAATCTTCGTATTCAGTATTTTGGTGCAAAAATATTCAAATCCGAAAACAAACATTTAAGAAACCAAATTAAAAGAAGAGTAGCAAACGGTCACACTACATGACTGTTGAAAATATGATTGACTTTGCCACCAGGGAACTGGGGATAGAATTTTCCGGTAAAAAAAATCCTCCTACCTTAGCAATGCTATTGTCTATGGCTCGTGACGAAGTATTGGGGATGGAACGGTAAGAAAAAAACTAGTCGTTGGCCCTACCTCATCAACCAGTCTCTCTGACTCTTCTTTCATTACTTTGATTGGGTCGAAAGTGGTGTGAAAATAGGCTTGTCTGAGATTTTGCGGATACTCAGGACAAGTAAGTGGTTAAAGTGGATTATGGACACCACAACACAGAAAGAGCAATGAAATGGAGGTAATACAGTCCGAGATGGAAGCGAAGGATGTCGACGCAGTGGCGAATCCAGGCTTTTCGCGAAAGGGTGCAATGGAACAAACCAGAGACATTATTTTCCTGTTAAGTAATTCTTTCAAGAACAAATGTATCATAATTCCTCTCATATTGATAAGTTTTATCGTGGAATATGAGACTTTAGCCCCCTAAGATGATATTTTGATAAACGAGATTTGTCACGAAGCAAATTGAAGTTTTTCTGACGTAAATTGTTTAAATGATGCTATTACAAAATGAAGTATTTTTCCCTGAGTGTAGATGTGCCCTCTCTGGATCCGCCACTGGGTCAAGCAACGGTCCAAACTATGCTAATAAGCTTATCTACTATTTATTTAATTTATTATAAAATATACAAACAATAATTAACTAATAATAGTAGAAGTTAGTTATATCTTGCGAGAAATTGCTCAATTTAGGCGTAAAATTATATTGTACTCACAATATTTATTAACTTTTTCCTGACAATGAAGAGATCCGAAACAAAACTAAATTAGCAGGCTGATAAGAACTGCACTTCTGATTTGGACATTTGCATTTCTTACCCAATATGAAACATTTCCGAGATAATCGTGAGAAAGTGGCGGAAGACACTCCTCAATCAGCCACTTTTCAAGATAGTGGACTTAGCACAAGCCTTATTTATTCGAACATTTAATATGTTATTAAGGAAGGCCTTTGCAAGTTCTATGAAGAATAAAATCATTATTAGTATTTTTCCGATGAGTACTAATTTGCTTCTATTGATATAGCCACATACGTGTTGGATTTCGAGGATTTCAATATCGTTTTACTTCATAGTAAAATTCGTAAACAAAGGGTGTCCCAAGAGTTCTGGATTTTCTAAAACAGTTTGTTTGCAACACTGCAATTCATGTGGGCTAGCGTTAAGTTTAGCTAACTACAGGATAAAATACGACGAAAGTTTGAAAACTCAATAATAACATTAAACTAGAATTGTTACGTCAGAGCACATGTTACATGGTCTAGGTTACTTTTATCTGCAGGACTTTCACTGCATTTTTCTGGAAGCAGGCTCCAACATATTACTGATTAAAGTAATACGGGAAGCCCCTGGTGAATGGACCTCTATATTATAAGCAATTTATATTTATTTATTTATAAGTGGCTGTACATACTGGAATCACCTTAGGATATACCGGAATAATTCCGCCATATTAATATTACAAATAATGGATCTTTCTACCTTTTCAGCAAAAGTCGGCGAAGTTCACAATTCAAAATTATACTCAATTACTGCAACTAATTTGTACCGAAAAAATCTCGATAACAGGGTCGATTTTCATCCACCACATTACTAGATCAGAGGTTAGATAAACATAGATAATTAAATCTTTCATATATGTGGAGGCGTATATACGAGGAGAGACTCAAAAGAAACCGGAATCATTCTCTGGTGGGTAGATCAGTTGTAGTACATGTTTCCGCCGCTAGAAGCCTCTTGGTGAGACCCTTCTGCATCAGTCTACTAACCAGCGTTGTCAACTGAACTCGTGGCTGCACGTAGTAGATACTTTTGTTAAGCGCCTCTCGTTTGTTCCGCCAGTTTTGTGATGACTGAAAAGTGGAATCAACGCGTGAGTCTATAAAATTTTGTTTTATTTTTGGTAAAACAGCTGTAATGCTTGAAACGGTTTACAGGGAAGCTGTTCTGGGGAAATCAAAACTTTACGAGTGGTTTTCCCGCTTTCAGCTCACTTGAAAACCAACCTCACTCAGGGAGATCCTCGATCTCCCGAACGGACGAAAACAGCACCAGAATTCGTGAGCTCATTATGGAAGATAGACTCAGAATCAATAACGAACATGTTGATTTGTTTGGTGCTCCCTGGAGTTCCTGCCAACGGACTTTGAGCAAGGAATTGAACATGAAAGTAGCTGAAGAAAAATTCGTGCGTCAGCAGGACACAAAACCTTGATTGTGAAACAATTTTTAACCGAAAATTACATGATCCAGCTTTGCCAACCACCATATTCATTCAGTCTTGTTCGAAGTGATTCGTTTTATTCCCCCGAATAAAAAAAAATCCTCAAAAGAAAACGTTTTTCACATGTGGAAGAAGTGAAAAAGAACGAGAGACCCATTAGAAGGTGTCACTTGGCAAGAGCTTCACAACCGGAGCTTTGCTTGAAACAGACGGTACTTTGAAAGCGATTCAAGCTGTAACATCTGAAAATAAATACACAATTTTTATTACAAAATTCCTCTTTCTTTTGGGTCCCCCTCGTATGTTGCATAATTATAGATCAATAACTTTTCCTGTTGTGTCTGAGGAAATATCTCGATACTTGGTTACTTCCATAATTATCTTGAGCTATGCTATTCTTTCAATAGTTTTAATTTACAAAATATTTTAATGATTCAAATTGTATAAGAAATTCGGGTTACAAGTGCTATGACACCGATACTTGTTAACTTCGAATGCGGTTCAAACCTCTGTATCTTCCGTCCTGCGAATTTTCGAATACAAAGAAAATGCATTAAAAGGAAAGTAAACGAGTACATACAGTACCGGATCGAGGGGTGTTCGAACTGTTCCCCGGAACAAAGCGCCAATAATTTGGGGCGCCAAGCATTTCGGGCGCGAGTGCATCGAGACGGGTAGTATTAAATGACTATTTATTTGGGCACATCAAAAATTTGGAACAAGGTGCCGTTTGATTCAGAGCCGGTTCTGGGTACATACCATACAATATTGCATTGTTTTACAAAAATTCAAATCTCGTAATATTTTCTAAAATCCGTTCTAAGTTATTACTAAGTGATATTATAGTAAGTTATTCTTATTTCATGGACAAATCTTAGCTTGACTTTCTTTTGAACTTAACAATTCTTTTCCGTTTGTTGTGTTTGATGGTTGTAAATCCTTTTTGGATTTCTGCAATAAAATTACATAAACATTATTGACTTAGTAACTCTCTGTTTTGCGGGTACATTCAAGTAAAACCGGAATATTATTAACCTCACCTAAACCGTTTCGTAACCCGATCTGACTTATAACTTAGAAAAGAACGCAAATTTCTTGAAACTAAAGGTGAGTTAGTTCAGTTGAATTTACTGCATGTTTTCGGATTACAAGGGTTGTCGGAAAGGTCGCGGTTTCCACTCGATTTTTTCTGGGCATATTCAATACCATCCAATTCGAATGAAAACATATTACACTCTCTCTCTCTCTCACACACACACACACACACAGAGAGAGAGAGAGAGAGAGAAAGGATCCGCACAAACTCACAGAAACATTAGACCGTCATGAACTACAGCTGTGCTTATTTTATGATCTGTAAATGAGACAGGGGAGTAGTCGCTTTAGAGTGAAGAATAATATATCACCATCCTACTACATCACTTGTTTAAAATTTGAATTTGATTTCAAGCCTTTACTCACTACAATGTTTTCAGCAAGTGTTGGAGGGGTGGTAATTGCTCTTGGGTCACAGCAAGCGGCAATGTCATACCTTCATACCCACGGGGCCCAACTGCAATTTTTTAAATGGGAACACCCATTTTCTAATCCAGATTCTGTATCTACGAAACAAATGAATCAAAATACGTTCTAGTCAAAACTGTAGGAAGTGAGTCCTGGGCCCCACAGGGCCGGAAAGAGTATAACGGTGAGAAGTGTCAGACGGAACGGCTAAATATCTCGGTTTGAATGCGTTGCTCTGAAAACGTGAGAGAGATAAAAGTTGCAGAAAATCAACAGAACGATCGGACGAATGGGCCAGCCAAAATCTGTGCGGCCCTGTTTGGGCCCCACGGGACGAAACTTCGATTTTTGAAAGGGGAACACCCGTTTCTGTATTCCAGAATGTGTATCTACGGAACAAAATCAGAATATATCGTGCTTAAACATGTAGGAAGTGAGTCCTTGGCCCGACAGGGCTGGAAACAGTAAATGATAAGAAGCGTCAAAAGATCCGGAACGGTTAAATATCTAGAATATAATATTTCGTCGATACCATGGTAATGCCTGGTGACGGGTATGTGAGAACGGGCAAGGAACATAGAATATATATATATATATATATATAGACCGACCCGCGGAGCTAGTGGTCACCGTCGCTGACTGCTGATCGTGAGTCCCGGGTTTCATTCCCGACTGTGTCAAGAGCGTTTTCCAAAGGGAGAGGGCCTGAAACGGTGCCCACCCAGCGTCGTGATCCAATTGACGAGCTCCTGCGAATAGAAGACAGTGGCGATCACAGTGAGAGCTTAGGCTTTCATCGCCCAACCCGTTTGGTCAGCGTGGGACCAATCTATTCCCTCCGGGAAGAGGCCTCATCCGTTAATGGATCGAATATGACTGTTATTTATTATTATAGAAATCTATATATCTAGAT